>VZRU01004800.1:458926-474256 GCA_013398155.1 Pedionomus torquatus | reverse complement strand
TTTATTATTTATTTATAAATTAGAAATGTCTAATAATTCTTTTCTGTAATATCAGAAAAGAAACAAAATAACAATCTCTAGAATTGTTCTTTTGCAGTTTCACGACTGACTTAATCCTATCCCTTGTAGCTTTGAATGAGGTTTCAAGAAAAATTTCTTTTCACTCAAGCTCTTCACCTCTATCCTGCATTAGAAGTCCTCAGAGGCTCTATTCTGTTTGAACAAGATGTTATTACTTGGAGAAGGGAGACTCTCCTGCATATTTGGTGTGTGTAGGACGAAAAAAAAAAAAAAAAAAAGAAANAAAAAAAAAACAAAAGAAAAAAAGGACTTAAATTACAGTGCAGGAAGCTCAGGAGATATATCAGGAGAAACTTTTGAATAGTAAAGTTATTGAAATACTGAAAAAGGTTGCTTGAGGAGAGAAAACATTACGTGTTACCTTTAAAAGTTTTTCTGAAAGGGCAGATAAACATCTGACAGACAATTGCACAGGCTTAGTTGCTGCTGCCCCCTTAAATCTCTTCCAGGGCTTTTATATGATTCCAGATTATACGGTTAGCAAGTACTGTGTGACCTCTGCTGATATTTTTTCTTGTATAGGAGCCAGTGCTTGGCTGAGCTGAGAGCTACATTCTTTAATCAGGCTACGCAAGTCCACAGTTTTCCTTTTCTGGTTTCAGCTGCTTATCTTAGGTTTTAGAAAATATAATTATGGATGCTGATCATTTGTTTCCTGGAAAGCATAGTCCTGCTACTTTATCAAAGCTGACTCAGCAACTCAGTGTCTGGTTTTAACATACTCATGCAAAACGAAGTGGCCACATAACGATCTATTTTAGAGAATGTAAATTCACACAAACTGGTTATGATCCATAATCCTTGGGAGAACATTTACTTTGAATAATTTTCCCAAGATTCAGAGGAGAATGTGATTGAGAAGTATTTTGATGACACCAAAAGGAAATTTAAAGGAAGATAGGCATCTTCTTGTTCTCTCAAGAATATTGTTTCTTAGAAAGAGGGAATTTCAGTGATGTAAAATGCTGGAATGAAAAATTATTTTCATAGGAAAGCTTCCAAGAAAGAACTGTCCCTTAAATAAAAATACATGTGACTTCATACCTATTATTTCAGAACTATTCAGATCTTCCAAGGTCCACATTTCAAGAATCACAGTAGTTTGAAAAGTATCTCAGTAGGAAGAGCATTAGGAGGTTTTGTGTTTATTGTATTCTCGTGCTTTCTCTAAAGTGCTCAGTATAACTTGGTGGATAACTCTGGTAATTCAGACTCAAATCAGAGAGGTACATTGGCAGGGCTGAATCAGATGCACAGAGTAAAAGGATAATGCAGGTGGGGAGGGACGTTGTGAGACCCCTACTTGCCAGCTCTCCAGTACAACCTTGTGCTTAAAGCAGTGTCAGCTGATGCTCAGGCAGACTACTGAGGGCTGTATCAGATGGGTCTTGCAAACCTCCCAAGATAGCAACCGCACGTTCCCTCTGAGCAATCTGATCCACTGCTTAGCTGCCCTCATGTGGAAATATTTTTTCCTGTTATCAAGTCTGAACCTGTCCTATTCTGGTTTATGACCTCTGCTTGTCCAACTCCCCAGCCTCTCCTCCCAGGGCAAGTGACCACCATTGTGGCTGTCTTCTTTTGCCCCATCCCTGGAAGCATTGAAGGCCAGGCTGGATGGGGCTTTGAGCAACCTCGTCTAGTGGGAGGTGTCCCTGCCCATGGCAGGGGGGTTGGAACTCGATCTTGAAAGTCCCTTCTGACTCTGACCATTCTGTGATTCTATGATTCTGCTGGGTCTTTCCCAGCCTATGAACTTCTACCTTGTATTGGGATGCCCAAAACTTCATGCAGCATCCAGATGCTGAATGAAAAGGGGTTTAGCAGGGTAAACACAGCATCAGTAACAGGCAGATAAAATAGAAAAAATACTATACTGAATAGTATAGAATATATATTCAGTATAGATATATCTATTGGTTGCTTAGTTTAAAAGAGACAGGCCCCGTGCTTCTGAATTTGACTTGAGAGATTTAGCACTTGCTGAAAGAAGGGTGGAAAGAAGCATCTGTGTGAGTGGATAAGACACATTTGCTGGGTTCATCTGCCCTCTTTTCATGTATGTAAGCAAAGGGCAGAGGTGCCCAGAGTGTCAGAGTGTTGCTGGGAGGCTAAAGAAAAAGTGAGAGCGTTTCCAAGGGCAGACAGCAAGTTGCTTACCTTGCCATATTAAACTATGCTCCTATGGTTGTGTTTGGACAAATGCTTATGAGTGCTACTGGGTATGCTCAAAGTTAGAAGCTGTTTTCTAAAACAGTGGTCCCAAATTGTTGTTTTAAATGTACCATATAGGTAGTGGCAGCCTCACAATCAGTCAGTGATCATCACTGGCTAGTCCACCTTGTTTATGTGCCAGCCAACCAGCAAGCACCACTCATGACTGAAGCAGTTTTATTCCTTCTTTGATCACTGGTAAGGGTTTATGGGACGGAGAGAAAGTAAGCAGTGATTTTTACCTTGCATTCCATTTTAACCACAGAATGTTTTCTAGTGCTTTGTTCAATCAGATTTTAAAGTACTCCAGAGATAGGGCTGCAACCAAATCCAAGCCTGACAAGTGGCTACTCCACAGCCTATTAGAACTTGCTATGATTTTTCTATTTTCTAGATTTCAAGAATTTCTTTTGCAATTCTCTGCAGACTTCATTAGATCTAGTTTTTCCTATCTTTCTCTTGTCACTATGGTTGAAGTTCAATTCTTTTTTAACATAAGAGAATACCAGCTGATATTTAAATCAAAAAATATTAACTCACACCAAAACGTGTCTAAAAGAAGAGGGACATGTGTATTGCTTTATCTGTAAACTGTCAATATAAGGCTTTCATTTCCCATTCCCAGTGTCAGAAGCAGTACCAATTGGTACTTCAAGACTGTGGACAGTAGACATTTCTCTGAAGAAGGTATTTCAAGAAATATTAAGTATTAAAAGGTTAAAAACTAAGAAAACAGTAGCAAAAGAGAGAGAAAAAAGTTCTCCCATCAGGCCAATTGATTCTAAGGGCAGGGTCACTGAATGTAGCATTATTTCTCCTGGTCATGTTTCTTTCCTACCAGAGCTCCAAAGTAAGCTAACTGTGTAAGCAGGATTGAAATACACAACCCCCTTGTGACTGGAAGCAGTAAAGCATTCTCCACTTGCGGTTTTCTTCAAATGAGCCTGCATGGAATATGTGTTTGAAAACAGTGAAACTCTTTATTAATCAAGTACTTCACTTGCCATGCCAGCATAAAGTTTCATTTATGTCAAAACTCCCTTAAAAATGGTTTGGAGTAGTGTCTTGTACACAGACCTTCAACAGAAGAAATATTTTTGGAATTGTAAATACAATAATCGAGGCAAATATTTGCACCGTTTTAAGCAGCTGCTGTAAGATCTTCGATCATAGGTTACAATTCCAACATTTTGCTTTGGTTTCCTACTGTATGGAAATAAGGAGATTATATAGCTCTGCATCTAAAATACCATGTCAGACAAGGTATCCTAATTACTAGAGGAGGGGTTTTGCTAATCATATATTGTTTTCATAAGAAATATGCCACAATAAATTAAATAAAACATTTGCTATCCCTGTAAGAAGTGGTATCTAAAAGGAAACTCAGCTTTTAGTATCTGCTTGATGTTAACCCAAGGTTCTAGACTGTTATCTAGTGTGCAAATTCTCTTTGAAACTGTGGGTAACTGCATAACTACTGAAAATAGTTTTTAACAGATGTACATTCTTGAAATAGAGACCCCTAACACTGCTGAGGTAGCAAACTCTATTCACAACACCCCACTTTCCAGAACAAAGGCTCCTGCAATAAGTAGGCAGGCGAATGGCATTTTACTGGATATTTTCTGTGTGAATCTGAGAGACGAGTCCGGGTGAGAAGATGAAGAGGGCGTAAGGAGAGTACTGTGTCTATCCAGCACAAGTACCCAGAGCAAAGAGAAAAGCCCAGAGAGAAAGGACTTAACATGTCCGTAAATACGATTGCATTAAAGAGATGCCTGACTTCATGACCTCCTATTTCCTCCCCTTACTGGAAACAGCCTGAACCACCTTGTACATTTGGCTGAGCACCGGGATTAGAAATGTTATCAGCCCTCTTGACAGCCCCAACAGGCTTACCAGCCCGGACCCTGCTCTTAGTAGCATTGCCTTTCTATTCAGCATCCCCGAGGGAGCGTGGAGCTGCCCTGCCCTGCTCTGTGAGACACCAGGGACCAAGCTGTAATTTGTATGGTCTCAATCAGGCTGCTTTTTGTCTAAAAGACAGCAGCAGAGGGGCATTTGTGTGTCAGCCAGGCCATCAAAGTCTGGTGCAAAAGTCATGGGCTCTGGGCAGCTGGTTCCATGGAGGTAGAAAGGGTTCAAAAGCCCATTCAGTTCTCGGCACACATAACTTCTTAGTGTCCTCAACATGTTCTCTGTGGATATACCACAGAAGCATCACGGATTATATCTTCTGTAAAATGCTGTTTATCTAGCATAAGAACAGCAAAGTATAGCCCTGTGTGCTATATATTTATTTGTATTAATTGCTTGCTTTTTTCAGTGGCTTTAAAAAGACCAGCCACTGCTCATTCATTCACTAGAAAAGACCCGCTGATCCTTTGACAGGTACAGCAGAAGTTATTTTTCATCGTGGCATGAATGGTTTGTTTTGTTTTACAAAAAAAGCACTTCACACCAAAGCACAGCCAGGAATTATCATTCTTCTTATGCTTGTACAGGTGCACTTTCTGAATTAGGCACACAGACTTGGCCGGGCTCCTAATGGAGTGATGACACTAACACTGCAACAATAGAAGGGGCCTCCAGGGATGGTGGCTGCAGCGGCAGTGCAGGTAGGAATGTGATTTTTTAAGGCAGCTACAACTTAAAGCATTTTGTGAAGCTGACAACGCTTCATACCGCCTCTGTAGGCTTCTCACTGCACAAATAAACATGAGTACAGTAAGCCATATCAGACCATGGGATTTAAATCACAGCAGCTTGTGTGGGAAGAGCTTAGAAGAAGTCAGTTTTCAACACAGTTCACCTCAAGGTCTGTGCCGAGACATCCAATCCACGATGCAGATCTTCAACTTATGCCCTGTATCACCAATTCTTTTGTAGTTTTCATCTATCCATCTAGATAGGTATTTATTTATTGAAAAGGGGATCTGGACTCTACACACAAATGGCGTGTGTGTTTATGCGTGGATGTGTTTGAACAGGGTCAAGTACAGCCATGTGAAAGAAGGAGTCATGGCAAAACTGTTTATTGCGACGTGTGAACGAAAGAGCTGAAGTATAAATAGTGGTGTGAGTGGCAGGGGCAATGAAGCCTGGTTTCCTGTAGAGCTAATGCTGAAGGCTCAGATCCCGTGCGGATTCACTGCTGTCTAGCAAACGCCGAGGATAACATTGCGTTGTGTGAGTGGGATCAATACGGTCTCTCTCTTCCACCGAGAAGCTTATTTTAACAAAACTTGCAGGAACTGGAAAGCGGGGAGAAGAAAACCCCTCTGATGAATTTGTATGGTTACCGTGTTCAAATGCTGTTAGGAGGAGCCCAGCAGCAGCAACAACATAGATGCCTCATTTGTTTAGCAAACCAAAAATAATTTAATATTTAATTTAATATCACACCAAAAAAAAATGACATTAATAATGAAGAAAAAAGTCCATGTTAGAGTATCTGAAACTTCATTCTTTGATGCTGATACAGATGTCTGGGACTCGTTTCTCGTTAACTGTTTCTGCTTGTATTCTTGTTGAGCCACGTGCCACCGCTGGTGCTCAAGCTGATTGTTGCACCGAAATGCCTCTGGAACCTCGGTTATCATTCATGCCTTCAACCCACTCAGCAGCCTGATTAACTAGCTACCTCTAATTCAGTGTAACTGTGTAGCCCATTGACTTGCACAGAGCCAACAACATGCTTGAATTGCAGACTTGTTTAAGTGACTTGCAGAACTGCAGCCTCAAATAGGAAGTATGTGCTATTGTAAGTACATGGATTATGCCCATTCAAGGTTTGGAGCTACTGTTATAGGAACGTTTGGAGATCAGGTTCTCCAGTGAAAGTAAGGATTCATACTTTAAGGATGAATCTTGCCTCTGACAGTTGTTATCTTTGCAGAACACCCTGTATGTCTGGAAGCATGGGAAAAGGTCATCTACCACATAGTTCTGATATGGATAACAGACAGGAAGATGGAAGTTGCCATTTACTTATAGAACCATGTTCAGCTACTGTTTCCCAAACCCTTTTTCTTTGGGGGACTTTTTGCTCAGTGTCAGTTACCAGAAAGTTTTAAAATACTGCAGGACATGCCACCAACTTCCTCTGCAGCTTCTACATTTCATTCCCACCAATAACTGAGGCTAGAGCACATGAATCATACAGAATAACAATTTGATCTTCTGTGATTTTAATTCCAGCCCCAGCTATCTGTTCATCAGAAAGCACCATTGGTTGTGCTGTTTTGTTGTTGCATTGGTTGGTGCCACTGAGGCATCTTCCTGCGAAGCAGAGACGGCAAGGGGTAGGAATGTGTGGGAATGTGATGATCCCCCGTGGGATTTCACCCAAAGTAAATGTTTTTGTTTCTTGCTGGAAAGCTCTGTAAGAGCTTTTATTTCCATATGTATCCGTCTAGTTGTTCTATTTTTCTCATCTTAATCCTTAATATAAAATCATAGAATCATAGACAGGTTAGAGTTGGAAGGGGTCTCAAAGATCATCCAGTTCCAACCCCCCTGCCATGGGCAGGGACACCTCCCACTAGACCAGGTTGCTCAAAGCCCCATCCAGCCTGGCCTTAAACACTTCCAGGGGTGGGGCAGCCACAACTTCTCTGGGCAACCTGTTCCAGTGCCTCACCACCCTCACAGGAAAGAATTTCTTCCTAATATCCAATCTAAATCTCCCCTCTTCCAATTTAAAAGCATTATTCCTTGTCCCATCACTACACTTCCTGACAAAGAGTCCCTCTCCAGCTCTCCTGTAGCTCCCTTCAGATACTGGAAGGCTGCTAGAAGGTCTCCCCGGAGCCTTCTCTTCTCCAGGCTGAACAGCCCCAGATCAGTTTCTGCAGAGATCATTTTATTCATGCGGATAAATGCCATTAGAATGATGTGTTGAAAGCATGATTTGGGAGGAAGTTGCTCACAGTAGTTTGTGGAAGAATGATTTGAAAGGTTTAAAAAAAATACATACAACTAATCAGTAGATCGCTGAAGTGCTGCTTTGTTTGTCTGAGCTGATAGTCAGATGTCTGCAGCTAACTTACTCCTTCAGGATAGTTAAATGTTATGATTTGAAACATACAGCAGATCTTGCTGCTGACAGGGTACGGCTGTTTTCAAGAGATAGGGTTGATGCAGTGTCACAGGAGGGACTGTTTTAGAGCTACCCAGCATTTTGGCCAATAGTGGCACCACTTCATGGAACATTCATCAGCTCCTCTTCTGGAATAGTTTGCATTCCCTGAGATCAAATGGCAACGTAGGATCTTGAGTCTCTGCCTTCCCTGAGAGACCCATTCCTCCCTGTGCTGTACAGCCACCACAGCGCAAACTGTCACGGGAGCACGAAGCAGCGAGCAGCCAGCAGAATTCATGCTGCCATTCAGCAAGTTGTAAAAATGAGTTTGGCTACTTCTACTAGGGTGACAAGAGAGTTTGAATGTCATCTCCTGAAAGCTCAGAGGCTTCTCTCTAGTATCATTATGTACGCCTACACGTCTGCCCTCAGCACGGCAGCTCAGCGGTTTACAAATTCAGGTGAGGATGCTGAGGCAGCCTGAAGGGTGCCAGCAGTTGTGTCACTCCCTGGGGCTTCAAGGGCAGTTTTCATTTTGAGAGTTGATGGTTACAGTGGCTCTCCAGGAACATTTTGAGAAGAGCAAGTCTTTGCTCCGAAAACAGTATTTGGCACTCTGCCTCTGCTTTTTTACAGGGACAGATGTACAATGTTAGGGCTATGCTTATATTCCCAATGGCCATAAATCGCTGGGAAGAATATGCTGATACAATGGAAACAGTGCAGATTTCATGGAATATGAACTATATATAACACACATATATGTGTGTACTTACAAAGAGAGCTATTAATATGATGCTTATTAATAATTAGCACTAATATGCAAATAATAGAACACATATAAAGTAGGCCTCTTTATTCTCTGAATGTTCTTGTGAATAGATGTTAATTTTAGATATATTATAGAACAGTCTATAGGAACAAAGTTCTTCCAGCACAAATTTAAGTCTATTTTTTAGTAGAACAGTTGAAGAATTTCCTGCAGGTGGAAAGGACCTAAGGATTTTACAATACAAGTTCAGGGGCCTATGTGTTATTCAAGAGTGTCTGCGTGATTTGAGATTATAGATTCATTGAAAGTCAGTGGGAGTTTTTCTCCTAAAACACTTGCAACTTCCAGAATTCTACCATAACTCCCCAACTATATGTTTAAAATTGAGCTGTAATGTATGCTTTGCAAAAATAACATTATGATGTCCATGTTTGCTTATTACATGTGTTTAAAGACATTTTTTTTAATTGCTCATGCAGAAGCTGGAAAATTATGAAGAAATCTGAAAATCAGCAAGTTTATTTTGGCTCAGTTGCCACCAAAAATGTGCATATAACAGAATGTAATGGCTTTGTTGATGTGCACAGCAAAGCATGGTAGAATTAACTGTATGGAATGACTGCCGCATCTCTGTATAAGGTACAGCAGTGGAGATGTATGCCAGAGGTTAGTAGAATTGTGAGAGGAGAACCATTTTTTAAGACAAAACCTTAAACCAGACAAAAGTGTCTTTTTCACGCATTAGTATGATTAGCTATCAGACTCAATGCCACATGATGACAGCTGTCAGAAGCATAAAAAATCTCAGAAAGGGGTTAGAGTATTAGAGCATATGGAAGATTGGCTTATTGATGACCACTGCACACAATGTACCACCTAGAAGTATGTGCCCATTAAGATCTCAGGTGATATGTCTTGCTGGAAGCCAGAAAAAGAAATGAAGGAAAGGACTGACTTATACAAGTAAACTTTTAAAATTTCTCTCTCTCAGTCTGTACTAATGATCTCAATAGAGAGAAGGTTAAACTTAGCCTGGTATTCTGTAAGTGAATACTATTTGCTGTTGCATAGATATCATCATCTGTAACAGAAGTGGAGAAGGGCAAACTGTTTCCATACAGTTCTGATTCACAAATACTGAAAAAGGTAGAGGTTATTTAGATATCTGATATGACAGAGGTTATTTAGTTATCTGATATCACTAATTTCTGCAAGAGTAGAAATGTTGACACCATGTCTTCTTCAGGAGCTCTTGGTCCATGGGAGCTTGAAGAAATACTTTGAGATTTCCATGAAAAGTAGGTGTATGTTCCTAAGGTTCACTGTAGTTTGACTGCCTTGTCCCAGACTCTTTGAGGTTTGTTGGATTTTGCCAGGTTTGGAGAACTCCTGCATGAGGACAGTGCGAAACAGAGAAAACTTCTGTTTGTCAGTTTGTGGTTTTAAGTTGAATTCTACTTTAGTTGAGAGCTCCAGAGCCTTCCATAAAAAACATGCCTTCTCAAAAATAAAGTGTTTCCTGAAGCTACAGACTTTTTTTTTTTCTAAAATATTTTAACCAGTTTTCCCAACAGCTATGTTGCTTGACCAGATGCCATGTTCATGTTTGTGGGAGAACCATCTTTTTGTTACATTAATAGCACTTCATTTATCACTCAGTATGTGACATTTTGGGCTCCAAGGAAAAGCTGGTGTTAGATTTCCAATGCAATGTCTAAGCCTTATTGATACTGTTAGTAGATAAGATCTTTAGGAACCCTCACACAGTTTGGATTCCTATATATTGGTCTGGACATATACATTTGCTGTGAGTGTGCAGTGAGTCCAAAACCTCTGGGTATATTGGACCTACTGTCTACCTACTGAATACAGGTTAAGCCAATATAAGATACATCAAACATGGTCCTGATGTGACACAGGTACAGAATTATTTTGCTGCATGCCCAGTAAACTCAGTCTACATGTGATACACTAACCTCACTGCCTCTGCATGCATGGACTTGACCTAGGCATCGACAGCTGCCATCTGCCAGGGAATCTGAGCTGTCAGATAACTTTTGGGCTGGCCAGTTTGCTATTTAAAACTTGGACAAGTGCATGAAACTCATGTTCACTCTAGACAGAACAGCAGGAAAACAGAGATCATTTTTGGCCCCACATTCTGACATTTCTGAAGCGGTCCTGGCAGACCTCTGATCTTCCTTCTTTCACCTAGCAACCTTCTTTGAAATAAATAGCATTTTCAGTTAATGCATGGCTTGCTAAGGCATAGTGCTTAGATGTTGAAATTAGTAGTACAGACTCTTCAATTTTATTTCTCATTTGGGGAATTACAACTTCCTTCTTCACCTCTCAGGCTTCTAGTGAAGCTTTTTTGATATTTATAAAGTGCTGGATATGTAATTGGCAAAACAAAGGTCAAGACTTCTGAAAGGCATTTCTTTGCTATGGTGTAGGGACTGAAAATAGCAGGAAACTCATTCTTTTGGTCCTAGCAGAGTGAGGAAAGTTCGAGGAGAAAGTTTTCAAGTGAAGAACGCTGATGTCAACTTCAACACTTCCTAGATGAGTTGGAACAGCCTTCTATTCAAGGGCCATGATGATTGCTGATCATAACTCTCTTCTTTTCAGAGAATTTTGATGAACGTCCCCACCCTAGCAGCTTGTAAGTTATAGAGGGATGATGATTCCTCTCCTGAGACACTAGGACTTTATTCTGCCAGCCTTGCATTCCTTAATGGGCATGCATTTAACTCATTAAATGTGGCTGTTCAGTATATTTAAGACAAGCTTTCTGTAGACTACTGTACTTTACACTTGTGTAGGAAATGTCTATAAAATTGTGTTTGGCAAATGCCTATTTTGAAAGAAGACCTGGCTATTGTAGATCATTGCAATTCATTTTGAATTGGCCACATCTCTCCCTCCCTGTAAAATCATGAATACATGGTGGCCATATTCATCTGCCACATAGGCTTGACTTGAATGTGAGCTCTTTAATTTGAAGTGAATTAATACTATTCTGTGTCCTTATGAAAGGAAGCTCGTTTTTCTACTCATTTGTGCAATTGCCTAAATTGTCAGCTACTCCTACTATGCCTTAGTACATATGTAATTTACGCTACAGTGGTTTTCATTGAGAAGATGGAAATAACACAAGATGTTAGCTTTTCTCCTTGGTTTGTGAACTTTAGGCAGTTCTTTTTTTTTTTCTTTTTTTCCACTAGACTCTATAATTGATTTATACATTCCTATTTCTTCATATCCAGACACAGAGCTTATGAATGGATATACAGAAGGTAGGTGCACTCTGCATGTTTCTCCTTCCAGGCAAAAGATTTCCTTCTGACCTCTCAGTCATACCCAAACAGAGTTTAAATTTTGCCTGTGGAGTACATCTGCATGGAACTTTAGGTGCGTAATCTGCCTGGCATTCGGTCATCTTATGTTTTAAAACATTTGGCTTTTAACATTTTGGCTCAGAAGGAGGCATTTTGATCCCTACACATTTTATAACAGACTTCAAATATGGTCTAGGGAAAATTAAAATGTTACCCATATACGGAAGAAAGTTGTCAGTCTCAGAGCATGTTCTAGATGGCTGCTTTGCAATGTCCAGGGAAAAGAGCTGGGAGCAGCTCACTTTATAGCTAAAGTGAAAAATGTGGGGTTTGTAATATGAACAGTCCACTGCGAACACGATCAAATATTCCCTCTGTTGATATTACATTTTGGTTTATTTCCCATTACCTAACACCAGATATTTAGATAATGATGGGTGTCTGATAGGAAACTAGGTGGATAGATTAAAATAAAATTGGAAATGTTCAATAGCAAATCAGGTGGCATGATTTAATACTGTACATGCAGCACTTTCGATATCTCAATTATCCTAAGTTTTAAAAAAAAATCAAAAATTTTGAATGTTTTCATGTAAATAGAACCTTTTCACAATGTATTCTCAGTTGTTCAACTTAGTTTGCAACAATAATTAAAATATTACCACTTCTGCTTATGCAGATATGGACATAATGGAGAACAACCCGTAAGTGGTTTGATTGACTGCCTATGTCATCCTAGCACAGAAAGGTCCTTTTGAATTGGAGTGTTAACACAAAAACTGAAGTGTTAATCTGAATTATGTGTCGGAGGGAAGAGCCTGGCCTGAATGCTTGAACACAGTTGAACACATCTGAACAACACACAAGCTTCTGATAAGTTGTGTTGTGTTATGCTACCTGTGTGAATTGCAAGATTCACTTTTTCCCCCCTCTATTATTGCTATTGCTATTTCTTTCCCAAGAATAAACAAAATGGCTCCTTTAGTTCAGAGTTCTCAGCTGTATAAAGACTCTTAGATGTTTTTATTAATAGAATTAGTAGAATTATTACATTTAGAATTCTTGCTTCAAAAGCTCTCTATAGCTTTTTGGTCAGAAACAGTCTTTACTGAATTTGTACTTAAAATTATGTTTTTTTCTTAATGGAGATATTAATACACCAGACTCGTCCAAGCAATAAACGACATTGACAAGAAGAAAAGTTCTGTAACAGTATAGTTTTATTGTGGAACAAATTTAAGTTGTTATCCTTATAGCTTTTTAAATAAAGCACACTAGGAGTACTGCTTTTTAATCTGTTTGTCGATTTTAGTGTTTGTACTGTGCCCATCAGAACAGTGTAAAAAGTGTCTCCAGGGTATGTAAGTGCCTAAAAACATTTAAGATCCAAACTCAGGAAATGAAAGACCAAACCCCCCCACTGTGATGGAGCCACTTATTTTGGTATGATTTTCTCCAGAAACTACCTGCAATGTGAATAATAAGCCTATGAAAATCAAGTCATTGACACATCTCAGCTGTACCGCAGAAGAGATTTATTTAGTCTTTTTAAAAGGACTGGTGTGGTCTGACTGTCCCCTGGACATGGCAGCCTGATGGAAGCAAGGCAGGGGCTCACACAGGGTAGGAGAGGAGGCATCATCCAGAAAGCAGTTTTGACTGATGGGGTGAATTCCTGTACTAAATTTTAACTTTTTCACTCCATCTCACCTAAAAGATTGGCTAATCCTGCATATTCTTAAAATATTCATTTAGCATAGAGACTAGCAGTAATATTTTCAAGGTGAGCAGCAATGGAAATTTAAAGGGAAAGGCTGTCATTTTGCATGTGTATTCAGCCAACAATAAATATGAGTTATTCCTCATATAAAACAAATTTAATAAAACCCCTCCACCTTCTTTCATTACAACCAATAATTAACAGCTTCCATCATCTCATATGAGTTGTTACTGAGTGATTAACACTTACTACTGTCTAATGATATTTGCTTAGTGTTTGTAAACACTAATCTTCATAAAATTTATTCAGTTGCATCTTAGGTGAATCTGGCACAAAATACTGCAACAAATAAAACCTGGGCTTTCATAAGTTGTGGATGCTGCATCCAAACCTTCTCATTATACCTGGCAATAACTTGGTGTATCATAAGCTAGGAAGGCTTTATTATAGCATTAGGCAAGCACAGAAATAGTTTGTGGCAAGATGGTTTAGGACAGTTGCCTTAGTGCGAGCCAAAAATATATGAGTCTTTACAGGGGTGGACAAAACAGAAAATGAACATGGTCTTTTTTTTTTTTTTTTTTTTTCAGATCAAACTAGAAAAATACATGTATAATAAGTACTAAAAAAACCCAACAATAAACTTTAAGCACTTTGAAGTTATCCACGCTGTGTTATGTTTACTTGTTCTTTGTGTCATGATTACAATGAAAGTGTTGTTTTAAGAATGCTAGTTTGTTCTTAAAATCTTCTCATTATGAAAGAGCTGGAATAATTTTCAGGTCACCTTTTTTTTTAAAAGCCCCCAATATCAGTGCATAATTCTATATAGTCTGAGAACTTTTCTCTTATAAAATTTATTTATACAGACATTGCAACACAATCTCCTTCTCGCATTTCATATTTCATGTGAAGGAAGTGTTTTGTTAATGCCTTTGTCTTGTTTCTGGGATGCCTGATATTGTTGCTGCTCTCTGGACCATACTTTTTGTTAGAGTTTAGCCAATCCATCTCACTACTCTGGCCACTCAAGCAGGAGGTGCTTGCAGTACACAAGCAACAGGAGAATATAGGCATGTGTTTATTTAAAAATGTGGACACATCATATCAGGAAGTCATGCACTCCAAAGTGCTTAATGACTGTATACACTGGAACATCACGGTATGATTTATTATTGTGGTAAGATTCAATGAGTCGCTTAGAGACAGGGGCTGCTGTCCTTAATAGAAACCCCTGTAATTTAATTATTAACAGAAGTCTTTCTCAGTCTGGGATCATAGCATTTATACCTGGAAAAAGAGGAAAGTGTTTCATTGATTTCAACCTTTGTACTTGGAGGACAGAGGCGTAACTGAACCTATATTCTTTTTGTAAGTCTTCAGCAAAAAGCTAATCAGATTGCAAAAGGTGTTTAGTCGTTACCTGGAGGGAAAAGACAGACACTTTGGACAGTGAGTTTAATTCCAGTTTTACTCTCACATGCACCGGGTTAAATACATACCTCACTTTTGAGAAAATGAATATTAATTTTTAAGTCTGAATTTTTCTCTTGTAAAAGGCACGGAAGACATGATTGAAAGGTAGAGCATACATTTCATACATCTCCTGTAAAATGTTAAAAACAGCTAAAACCGCAGTAAAATCGCTGCAAACCGGTCCGTTAACAGAGCAACATTTCCCTCTAGTGGTCACCCAAACTAGTTAAGGGTTCCTACCGTTACACCCCGGAGCGAAGAGTAAATCCTGCAGTTCTCTCTCCAAGCGTACGTGCAGGTCGTCTTGTGCCGCTGCTTTTGCAAAGCCCCCCCCGGGAGGGAAGAGACCGGGAGCTGCGCTGGGGTCCCCCATTCAGCCCCTCCTCGTCACCCTCTGCCACCAAGCGAGCCCGCCAACGCTGTCACTCAGGCTGGGGTACAGTGGGAGAGGGACACCTCTGGATGGGGGCGAGCCATGGCCGGATGGAGATGTCCAAAATTTTTGGACAAAAAATTGGTTCCAAATATGGTTCCAAAATCCATATTTGAAACCATAGAGGTTTTTTGTTTGCTTTGTTTGTTTGATCATTTCTGGGTCTGTTTTTTTTTTTTTTTTTTTTTTTTTTTTTTTTTTTTTTTTTTT
>VZRU01004800.1:411097-458893 GCA_013398155.1 Pedionomus torquatus | reverse complement strand
TCTGCTTTTTTTTTGTTGTTTTTTTTCCAATTGTGGTTCAAATTATTGAGGAGAACCTATCCCACTTTGAAACACTTATAAAGAGAAATACCCAGTACGCAGCCAACTGGAAGGGGCAGAGAAGGACACGATCATATTATAAGAAGCACTCGGGAGACAGAGGAATCTGAAAACCAAAGTAGGCACCTTGAAGTCACAGGGGCATGCAATGAAGCCATCTCAACCTAACACAACTGTGGTGGAAATAGCAGCAAACTTTAATTGTGATAAGTCCATATGGAACATTTTAGAGGTGTTAAGTTCCTAATTAGAGATATTCAAGCTTCAGCATGCTGTGGTGCACAGATGTATGGCTGCTCGGAGCAAAACTGAAGGTAGGTAATGTGGGCGGTCATGATAAAAAGTAGAGTTGATTGAAAACATTTACAAATACCAGACAGCCAGGTCAAGGAGGGGCTGTGCCAAAGTAGGAAGGTTTCTTGTGCACTTTTAATTTATTTCCCTCCTTTCCTCCATTTCATTTAGACAACTGTTGCAGTTCTGAACCTCAGGTCCTTTCTGGCACTCCGAATGAGGAGCTTTATTCACTTTATTTCACAATAAGTTCAGTTCTGAATTTCATGCTGAGAAGATTTTGAGTGGAAACAAGATGTGCTCATTTCTGAGATTTTTTTTTTGTTCGTGAAGGGGTAGGAAATGGTTGGAGAGAGAGTGGAAGAATGTTCATGTTAGCAAAGACACAGATAAATGTTCACACATTCCTGTTCTGATGGGGAGAGGAAGAGCAGGAAAGAGATTAAAGGAGTAGAGGAGCACAGAGGAGGAGGAAGAAGGAGATGAAAGGAGCCTGTAGAAGATGGTGGAAAAAGGAGCGAAACGTCTCAAGGTTGGATATCTTCAGCTTTGTAATGAATCTACAATATTTGGCAAATGTGTTATGCCAGGGTTTTAGTAAAGAATTTAAGAGCTTTTTAGTTCCTCTGAAACTGATATGCAGACACATCTCCAGCTAATGAGATTCAGCAGGCGTGAGTGAAGGCTGAGCATATATAACATGACACGATGAAAGGAGAAATGGCAAATGCATTTTATCATGCGTCGTTTTACAAATATTTTTTCAGGCTTTTGTCTATTTATGAATTTAGAGTTAGACAAGAATTAGCAAGTTAGACTGCACTCCATCTCCTCGTTGTAGACCTTGGCACTGGAAATAATGTGTCTGGTCATGAGGCTGGACAAGTTAAGCAGCATCTCATTAAACTGAATCCTCCTTGGGAAGAAACATAAGGTACATTGCTTGAAAAATTGAAAGCTAAACATGATGAATTACTTCTAAAATATCTGCAGTTCCCAGACAGACAGGTCCAAGCCTCAAAGGCTGGTTCCAGATCCTGTAGGGGAGTTGGTTTAGCCAATTCCAGAGCTAAGCCAGGTGGGGCCTCTGTGAAGTTCACCAGTGGATCCACACTTTACTGGATTTTGGGTGGATTTTCTCAGGACATAAACATATAAGGTATATACAATCTGTCATAGGAGAGAACAGATAACCATATGATTTTGTGACTCAGTGATGCATGATGACATTTTTATATACTTTCTCTTAGCCACTGTAATTAAAAGCTACTTTCTGTTAAATGCCACTATACACTTGTTTCATAGACCATTGGCTGGTCTCAGGCTCCTAAACTGTTATTTCTCCGTCTATTCCTCTTACTCAAATATAGGACCCCATAAATCTGTCGTCTTTAATGCAGTCAGACCTTGTCGCACTTAGAGTTGCATACGTTTTTCCATATTTCTGAACAGTGCTACGATGAGGCTGAGGTTATGAGATTAACTGCTCATCGCCCTGCGAAGCACTGGGAAATCTACCGTAATTTTGAGGGGTTAATCATGGTAGCCTGCAGTCAGTAAAGCAAGGATTAGGCTTGCAGACAGCTCTGTGGTCTGAGTTTGTTAGTTCTCAGATTTATGCCTCAGTCTTTGCTAGAAGTGTTGGGAATACTAGAGTGGTGGGGTCTTTTTCTCCCTTCTTTTTGGTTTTTCCTTTTGGCATTTAAAGTCTTTTCATGATCCTTGAGCCTTTAAACAGAATTCACAGTTTCTCAAATTCAAGCCTGTTCGACTGAAAATCTCAAAAATAAAGCACTGCTTTTTCAAATTATTTTCATTGTAATAATAATTCACTTGCTTCAAGATTATTATTAAGAATGAATATCCCATAAATGTGAATGTTTCTATACCTGTGAAAGTAGTATCTTTAAACTTCTTACATTGTCTACTTATTGTTTATGACAGTTAGAAAAAAAAAATCAATGATGACAAAAAAAAAAAAAAAAAAACAAAAACACACCAAAACCACAAACAAACCAAAAAAACCACCCCAAAAACCAGAAAAGAAAGTGAACCTTTCTGGATTTTTCTTCCCCTTAATAACTGAGGTACTTTTTTACAGATTCACTGTGTTGATTCCTGCCGCACAGAGTAAGTTGTCTTGTAAGTTGCTCTTTGGGGGTTCTGTTCCCTTCAGACCTGCAAGACAAAAGACGATACCGTGTATATCCAATGCTGGAAAAACAAAGTGAAAGAATGTAGAAATGTGTGACCATCTGGCTGCTTGTCCACTTGAGCACAGGCTATAGGGGTCACTGAGACCCCTCAGAGTGCGATTGATACCGGACCCTGACAGGAAGCACTTCAGCGGGTCCCCGCAGGACAGAGCCCGATGCACTCAGAGGTGCGGTACATCTTCAAACGCTGGAGCTGGTGACAAACTAAAGGAAACTTCTAGCCATTTCCAAATGCTCTCCTCCTTGGTAATACGCTGAATGGTTCCTATCCCCTCCTGGTAATCTGTGACTTGGGGAAATAAGTATCTCTCAGGAGCTTTTTTGCCTCACTGATATCCCTGTTATTGTAAAGGGCAGGTTAAAGTACTACTTGGGGGAATAACTTTTTCAAGATGCTGAAGTCATGATGAGGCAACGAGTGTGAAAATTATGAGCAGCACATGGATAACCTGACTGTAGGAGAGGGAGGGAGGAGGGACAGTGCAGTGATGCAGGTACAAACCTCATGCTTGGTGTGGACCAAGGTTGCACTTATCAGAGCTGGAAGGCTAAAGTTCCTTACCATCCTACTAGAAAACAAATTCCTGAAAACTAGTGGGCCCAGATGAAGACCAGAACAATAATCTGGAGGGCAGAGAAAAAGCATTTATGACTACACAACTCTTTGAACTCCTTTTCTGGCCTCAGTCAAGAGCCAGGGAGGTGATTATAGAATCACCTAAGAACACTTACTAGGGACATAAGAGAATGGGAGATGCCACCTGTGAGAATGTAAAAGTTTCCCAAAGGTTTTCCCAGTTTTATACTGTCATAACTGTGAACTATCATAGACCTCATGTAGGAGGTCAATAAGCATTCAGTAGTATTACACATACTCTGCCAATAAATGGCCTGAGATACTGGTATCCAGACTGCCAGTTATGGTCTATAACTAATGCACATGTTCATAAAACCACAAAGGAAATACTGTACATACATAATAGTTTAAAGAGACAAAGACGCCAAGACAAATAGATTTTTCTTTGTTGCTGAGTAGTTTGTTTGGTTTTGCTTTTAATGCTTGTCCTTCCAAATTGCAAAGTTTTTATGAACCTCATTGGTCATTCTCCTATCCCTGCCTGTGCCTTAAAAATCCCTTGTCCTTTTTGTTTTTCTCTTTTCTGATTCTATACTACTTTCATATATTCTTATATATACTTGTGGTCTGCATAGTCATATACAAATAGATATATATGCAGTTGAAGAATTATTGTGAAAAATTGAAAAAAAAAAGTATAGTATACCTTTTTGTTACTTTATGATACAGCATTTAACTGCAAGTTCTTTAAGCAAAGATATTTTATAAGTATAATTATTATCATTTTAAACATGGTTATAGCTTGGGATCATTAAGAAGGGACAAAACCTCTCAAGCAAGTATTTTGAACTTGCTTCTTATCTCCTTAGCTGAGCTCCATATCTTTTGTAACATTGGGCAAAAGAGAAAATCCACCAGAATACTTCATCTTCTGCTGATTCTTGTGAGAAGGGTTTGACATTTTATATGTGTGCTGAAGGTTTCACATAGGCTCACTGGAGAAACATGTGACTGCCAGGTGAGGCTGTGCCACTTAGTTGGCAACGGGACAGTGATGCCACAAAGAAGGGCTTTGGGTAAGTTGAATCTTAGGGGAAATAGAGCTTGAAGTGCCACTAATTTGGTGCCATGGGCTAAGATATCCTGGACATCTCACAGAGACTGATGGTGCTCCACAGAAGACTAGAAGGACTGGGGGAATCCAGTTGCCTCCTGCCTGTTAAGTGGTCCAGGAGCTCCTTTGCCCCTCAGCTGTGCAGTGTACGTAGGTGATTTGTGTCTTGTGGCACCCAACAAAATGATGACTAGTCTGTGACAGATAAGATCAAACAGCTTCAGTAACCTTGATCTAGAATAGAAAGAAAAGCAGGACAGCAAAGACTATGAATTTATAATGAATCAACTAATGCAGGTAAACTTTATATCCTTATTTTTCATTATCCAGTAATTAGTAATTTCATTTAATTCATTTTTCATTCATACAATAATCAGCCAATAATAATTTCTTATTAATATGATAAGAGGTATCTCCTCTTTAAATTTAGTTTTAATATGAAAAGCGTTGTCTACCATGTATGTTCAGATGTTTGTACAATCCTTAGTTTTTCAGTCATTGAGGATTCAATTAGTGCCGAAAGAAAAAGAGGTTATTTGATTTTTTCTTCTGGCCTAAGTGTTAATGCCATTTAACAAAACTACTCAATTTTCAATAGCATTATATCTATAATTAATTTAATTCATTATAATGAATTAAATGAATTATAATATTAATTTATTCATTATAATTCATTTAGAGTGCTCTAAAACGTCTGTTTTATGGTGTATATTTATGAATGGGTTTAGGTTTAAAATATAATTATAATACTCTAATTGCAGGAATAAACTATAAACAAAGATATTGCAACTTTCCAGGCATTCAGGATTCTATCCTGACCTATATCTTTAAGGCCTAAGCATGTAAGCCAGTAGGTCTTCATACAAAATATATTGGTGAAGTTATGGTTGCACTTTTAAAAATTTATTGTCTATGTAATTGCGCAGTTATTACAGTAAATCACATAACGTTCAGTGCTACAGAATGGCTTAAGCCTCTCTTCCTGGTCCCTCAGCATCAAAATAGATACGTGACAATAATATGCAATAATAAATTAGAAGAAAAACTGAACACATACGACAGCGTTCCCTTGTTTGATTAAGGAAAGGGATAATGGAAGGAAAAGAAGCAGAATGTAAAAAAATATTGTTTCTGTGATAAGTTATATTCTGCTCAGGTTGTGACACCAAGCATATCCCAGCCAGACTAGTGATTTGTTGAGAAAAAATTCTCTGGCAAAGGTGATCCTAGATCCCAATCATCCCTTGTTAAAAAGGCATAAAAAGAAGATTAGCACAGAGCCAGCGGGGCTCGTGCGGTGGATTCTCTTGGCTCATCTTGAAGTGCTCCAGTGAGGTCTGGCTTGTTTTGCACTGTTCAGGATCATTTCTTTTGCCACTCATGGAAGTCTCAATGATTTAAAAATAATAATAGCACAAATAGAACACATGACCTCTAACCTGTTCCTCTTTGATTAAGTCTCATTTTATAACAAAACTATGACTAATGTCTCTTCCTTTGCCTTCAATAAACTATCATATAATCTGTCTATTATTCTTAATATCCTCTTGCCCCAATAAGACATTTGTGTTTTGTTTGGATTCCCCTGAATGGGGTGAATATTATATCTATAACCTACTGGAAAGCATTTCTTCTTAGACATATTGGCAGGGCTAATTTTGTTTTTACAGGTGTTTGTACTTGGAAAGGGGTTAGCCACAGTCTTGAAGGCTCTACCGCACTGGTACATCACAGGAGCACAGTGTGCTGTGGGTCCTTGAGCTGTTAACGGGAGGTAGGGAGGGAAGGTTAAATTAATCATTTATGCTTTATTTATACTTTCTCTTACTTGTGGAGTTGGACAAGCGGATGCCAGTTTTCCTCAGCTAAGGGCTGTCTGTGTGACATGCTGTTTGATATCTGGCAAAGCATAATTTATGCAATTTATATTATATTATAAATCAAAATGAAGGAAATACATAGGAATTACTGCAGTGCTGCACTTTTGTCCATCAGCTGGACAAGCTAACTAAAATCCCCAAAACTTGTAAATTTTGCTTTGAATCTAGCAGAAGTACTAGCTCAGTACTGTTTTCTTCTTATCTTTGCTAAGATTTCTCATCTCATTGTGCTATGAAAACTCAGTCATGACTCAATTTACTAGATTTCGTGTAGAAGGATGTGAGGAAGATCTCTCTGGAACAGATGATGCTTAACTACTTGAGCCAAGCTAACAAGAAAGATATTTTTTTTGCCTTTAATTTTGGGTTCTAGATATACAATTCTGAAATTCAAATTATCTTAAATTTTAAAAAGTGTACCTATTCAGAAAATTAAAAAGAAATAATAATCCCATGGATTTAAAAAATGTGCTTATATTCTATTAAAGGCAATAGGCTCAATATTTTGCTGAATGGGAAAGGATTTAAGAACATGCTTAAGTGTTTGCCTGCATCGTGGGCCCAGGATGATGTCGCCTCCTGAAAACTCTCTACTCAAGCTAACTGAGCTCACCAAACTCCCCATATCAAAGAGATTCATGAAACACTGCTGGATGAACAAAGTATCAATCAAACTTTCTGCAACAGCTTAAGAAATGCTTTTTTGGAGCAGAAGGAGAGCAGAGACAAGCTGAGGCAGCAATAGGCTCAGCCACGATGTTCACTTCAAAAGGGAAGTATCTGTAGATCTCCTATTGATTAAGACTTTTCTTACCAGAGGCACTTCAACAGGAAATTTATAATGTCCGGAGTTTTTGTCTTTTACTGACCACAGCACAATCAGGCATGGCCATGTACCAGGCAGGATGAGTCCAGTCACTGAAGATGACAATCCTTTTTGAGAGGTCCTCTTTCAGACCTCAGGTAAGGTCAGTGGACAGCAAGAACGACTGCCCTGTAGTGTAAAAACGCTGCAAAACCAGCAGTATCATGGCCAGCAGCACCAAGCATGACTCCCAAGACAGCTCTACATGTGGAGTTAATGTGGGTCCTGTTTTCAGCTGGCAGTGTTTTGAGTAAGGTAGAAAGTAGATGTGTTTATTAGCATAATCATTGTGGTGGCAGCAGTGCAGTTCGTTATTATAACTTTTTTTTTGGGGTGGTGGTGGGGGGGAAGGATATGCACTGTTTCAGGCATCTCATTTCTGACAAGTCATTAGATTTGTATATCGATTCCCTTATTCCTTGGTGAGATACAACAGCATAAAATCTTAATTTCTGTCTAGTGATTGCATATTGAGCACAAACCCACTGTATTTGCAATCATAATAATTATACTAAGCCAAAACGTGTTTGTTGCAGTTATTCAGAAGCTGGTAAGTGGGGAAGTAGGTATGTACACACTAGTGTGACTTGCACAAATGTTGTCAGAGCCACCAAACAGGCATTTGATAGATGAACAAGTTGTTTCAAGGAGTCTCATGCTGAAGACCTCTGGAATCTTCTGTTCTCTGGCAGAAATTAATGCTCTTTGGGGGCCAGGCGGGAGAAACGTAGGCTTTATTGTATGGCTGTATGGGCAAAATGTAATATTGACAGAACAGTTTGACAAAGGGAGTAAGAGGCAATTCATAGGAATATACTCCTAGGGTACAGTCTGTGTGGTGAATATATTTGCTGAAGGTGACTGTGTGAATAGTGTAGTAGCAGTTTCAGAGGCAGCTTTTCTAGGCTTCCTAATTATAAACCATCAATGGTGGGTACTTCTGACAGATTAGATTGTATAAGAATATTGTTGCCTACCTGGAGGACAATGGGAAATATATAAATAAAAGCAAATCTAGAACTGTTCTGAGAAATAATTTCTCACAAAGTCATTGCCTATCGCTTCTGAATCAGTTTAAGTTTATGGAAAATCTAAGAGAAGGTACTATTCCACCACACACCACCAAATATGTGTGTTCTACATGACATTACTAAGAAAAATAAATTAATGATGTTAACAGATTTAAGGTTGCCATCAAGGACAACTTCTTACAGATGCTGATATAAAATCATGGAATAATATTTCAAGGTAAATAACGTAATCTGCCAGGATTTCAGACTTTAAAATTAGTGTAAATAAAAGCAATGGAGAAAGTCTTCCAATGGCATCTTTTCACTTTTGCTGGATCTGCAATTTTTTACTTTAGGCTATTAAACACAGAGATCTGGTACATATTACCCATGAATATGCCAAATTTGAAGGACACAGATGGGAAACAATAAATTATATTTCTTACACTCTTCTTTATTTCTCTCTTGCTAGCCATGGTTAGAAGCACTGTACTGCAAAATGAGTTTTGAAATGGCTGCATTCATGTTTTTTCTAGAGGAGAAATCAAATTTTTAATGTTCTCTTTTAATTTCCTTTCAACACATGTAAGTGAGACCTCTCTCAAAACGTCCACATTTACAGCAACTACAGTTAAAATATTTCTACATAACTCCCTGCCTGCAGATTTCTACTGCTGATATTCAGCTGCTAAGGGATAAGGCTGCCCAGTGTTTTCTTAAAGAAGTTATACAGGGAACAAGAAATCTCTGTCTCTCTTAAGGCTGTTTTATCCTCATACTTGGTGGGCTTTCTTTCTTAATGCAAAATGTAACCTCAGGATTTCACTGCTTTTGGCGAAACTGGTGCAACCGTTATGCATATCTCCACCACCATCACCTTGCTCATACCCTCATACCCTCACATGTCCGGCAGAGTCATGGATACAGAGATCTGAAAAATTATGGGCTACAAAACTGATAGATACTTTAAAAGCAAATAAACAAGGGGATCAGGAGCCCAATACTCCAGTAACATCTGCAACACACATGCAGCCTTATTTTTATTAATCTCTTTTGACCCTGCTTCCTGGATGCTCATCTGCGACACCATTCCCCTTCCTCTGTTGTCACGGGGTGGTCAGACACAGATCCTGAGTGGGGTAATACCCTGGCATTTAACCTGCACTTTTAAAATGCACATCTCACATTTCACAAGTCACCGGCCACGTGTTTTTGAGCCATGTTTGGTTTTGTTTTTTACCTTGTGTATCCTCTCCACGTAACAAAGAAACGTCTGGGTACGGACGCTGGGTGCTGTTTTGTTTGTAAGATCACGCTCTTAAATATAATTATACAAGAAGCTTTGACTCTGTTCTGCTGTGTGTCACTCCCTTCTAAGGAATGTGGAGGAATCTCATGGAGAAGCAGTCTGTGATCATGGATTCATATGCACAGGGCAATTGTGAGCTGCCATTTCCTGACTTTAAAGTACTTGATTTTTCCAGCTAAAATGAAAAGAAAAAAAAAAAAAAAGAAGATTTCTGCTTGGTAAGTATTTTTTGAGAGTTTTTTTGGTTGTTTTTTTGTGTTTTTTTTCCCTTTTATTTCCTAGGTTTGTGGTGGTTGAGACATTTTGGTTGTTTAAAGGTGAAAACATAGAGCTGCAACTATAGCATGACTCTGTAGAACATGATTCTACACTTTACAAAGCACATTACTACATCAGCTGGCAACAGATGGTCACCATCCTTAGAGTGGAAATGATCTGTTTGGGTTAGGTACAGTTTGAGAGTGGCTGAAAATGGGGTAGTTATGTTTTTTATTTCCCTGAAGATTCCAAAAAAAAGCAGGAAAATGATAATTTACTTTTACAAAAAATATTTCACTGCAGTCATGACTAGGCTGGTAAAGAGAAGACATCTTTAATCTAAGCTTAATCTCTGACAAATATCAAGAAGGAAAGGTGAAAAGAGCTCTTGAAAAACACTGACAAAGGAAAGCATCAGGTAAGCTAAAAGGTGAGGTCATCATCAGTTATTGTATAACAATCACTAACTTTAATTATTCTTGTGAAATCTACTTGAAGAATGCAGAGGATTGAAATGACAGATGCACAGTGAAAACCCTATGTCCAGATGATGAGAAATGAGATTGGTGAAATACCCAAATAAAAAGCTTAAAAAATAGTCATGGTTTCCTATGAACTTGGGATCTCTGCAAATCACAAAGGAGCAAAGAGGATTATAATGTAGAAATATGAAGTAGCTTTCTTGGATTTACAGGCTTCCTTTGATGCCATGCGTTACAGAATAGGAATAGAGCATCCCCTTCATGACAAGAGATAAAAATACATCTGTTTATCCCATCAAGGTCAATATTTTCCCCTCTGTCTGATTGTTATTGTGAATGTTAATTTTAGTGCCAGTGATATGTTAGACAGAAGAATAAAAGGCAAAACCTATGTAGTTTTCATTTTAAAAAATATACTTTTAGGTCTGTAGAAACCAGAGATGGTTAGATATTATACAGTATGAAATGAGTTGAAATTTCAGCTAAACCTCTGCAGCAGTTTATAGGAGAAAATATGTTGTTCAGTTAGGTCTGAGCATAAGTCTGTTATAACTTCATTTCTCACTGTTACATGACATAGTTCACTTCTTGCTATTTCACATGAAACACAGAATACAATAGCTATATAGTGTAATTGCTCTGAAGTAGAACGCATTGTTCATAATAATGTCCCAGTCTATTTCTTTTAAAAACAACACTCAGCTTAGGGAGTCTATCAAATCAGAAATTAATTTAGTATCCTCTCAAAATTTAAATAATATCTTCGGTCCTCGAATCTGGCTGCTCCACCGGGTATAGCAGAATAACATCAGATTTGCAGTCTCTGGAGTAAGGCCTCCTATAGTCACAGTGAAAGTTATATGCACAGTGCGATTTTGCAGTACTTGCAAAAGCTCATAAACTGTCCAAAGCAAACCCACTAAATGAGAATGAGAATCAGCTTTTCAATGTGTAAGAACTATAATCCACTATATTTAAAGCCAAGATATAAAAAAGAGATGCTTGGCCAGAAACTGTGTAGCTAAGAATTTGTCAGCATGTCTATTAGGAACTCCTACTGTCAATTCTTAATAGTAAATTTGAAGACTTCAGCAAAAGAGTAGTGGGTGCATACGGACATTAGCTGGTTTTACGGCTCCAGCATACATTACCAACCTATTTTCCTTTCAAACAAGTAGAGCACTTTGTAGTCTTGTCCTTTATTAAGCAAATGCAGGAGCAGAAGAAAAAAAAAAAAAACCATGAAAAAAATAAGCTGTGGTTTTTCCCACCTGTAATGAATTTTTCTCAGTTATGGTGTTACATCAATTAAAGAAAAAATGCTTCTGTCCCTGAATACCAAGTCTCATGATGAGAAGATTTTTGTATTCTTTTTTTACTAATGAATAATTTAAAATCTCTGAAATCAGGTAGCTATAACAGAAACTCTGGCTAATCCTTAACACCACTAGCAATAGTAGTAGAATTTCTATTAAATGTACTGTCACAAGTTCCTGTGCTCCAGGAAAAAAAAAATAAGCGTGGGAAGGAATGAGGCTGTGTTTCAGGTGAGACAGAGAAGGTCTGTGGGACAAGGATGGAAGGCTGCTGGCACAATAGCCATAGGCTACGTGGTAGAGCCCACCTGCAGCCACAGGCAGGGAGTTGCCAGGGAAAGGTTGTAAACAAGCAATCGAGTAAGACCTAAGAAGGGTAAAAAGCTGCCAAATGGTCCTTGGGTCTTATCCTAGCAAAATGTATGCCAGGGAATGCCAATCATGCTTCAGTCATACGGCTACACAGGTCCTAGTGTTGTGGAAGCGGTGGGATTTCATCTCACACATGGAGGAGGTGTGAGTTCTCCTGCACAAGTCCCCTGGTGGGGTGATGATGCCCAAGGAGCAGCTCTCAGCTGGCAGGCCTCCTCGCTTGGCCCCCGCTCACCCCAGACCAAGGGCTTGAGCCATTTCTTGGGAAAAGGGTAGATGTCTGTCATTGCAGATTGGTGCTTCCAGGTTGCATTTGAAAGCAAAGGAGACTTATGAGAAGTTAGATTGCCTTGGGTAGGATCAGTCCCTTCATTTGCAGCCAGGTTCAAAAATCTTTCAGCTAAAGACCAATTCACATTGACATCAGAGGACCTGAAAATTAATTATGTCCACAGTGAAAAACTGTAGAACTAGTGGGAATAAAACCAGTAAAGTTGTTTTTCAAGTGGCCTTGGGGAAAACAGTGGGAAGTTGCTGGTGAGTGGAGCTTTTCAAGAATCAAAAGGACACTCAAAATCCCTAATTCACTTTAAAGTGAATAGCCCTGCCAGTGCCACAGTTTTCTTCTAAAAAAATGAATGATCCAAACAATTTGTCAGGTACTTTGCCATTGATTTTGTTAGGACAGAGAAAATTTAAAGCAGGGAGAGATGAACCTTTAATTTGTTGATAGGAAATATTATTTACTTCCTGGGAATAAGAAGTGTAACAAAGTCTGATTTCTGCCTATAATGGGCATAGAGGCCCTTTACAGCCTGGCCCAGCTCAGGGCTTAGCTTTTTCATGCTCTTGTGCTGAGGCTAAGTCTGAGCCTTGCTCTTGGGCCTTGTAGGCACTGGAGCAAGAAACACCAGAAAATACTTTTTCTTCTCTCCTTACTCTCAGTTAGGGAAGTGAGGATGCGGTCACATATATCCAAAGGACGTCATGTGTAAGAATTTAAAAGATGTGTGGAAACTGCAGCTTTCTGCCTCCTCCTTAGCTTTGGTAAGTAGTAATTTCCCATGCTGTTTTCCCTTTTGGATCAGATATTTTCACTCTAAATGAATCCCATATTGTACTGCAGGTCATTTCTGCATGTGCAGTAGCAGAGGAAGATGTTAATCTGTCTCTAATTTGTCTTTCTGAGAGCTGGTCCAGTTTGTGCCCAGCTATGAAATCAAAGTTTCCCACACCACAGGGAAGAGGGCAGAGTACATGCCTTTTGAAATTAAGAAACCCTTGTAGTGCCCCTAATCAGTTTTCAAACTAATTTTGCTGCTGCATGCAGGCATCATATTTAACCATCTGCTTTGCAAATGGAGAGTGAACAAGCCTACTAAAGCTTTAAACAATGTAGTTTTACATCAATTTCATGGGGTTTTTTATAGTGCCTTTGCCAATGTTGGGTGTTAGACGGGCTGTATCTCTGGTCACCTGTGCAGCAGGAAAAAGCTGAGCTTTTGAAAAATGTTGCCTTGCTTGTCTGTGAAAAGCTTGGGTTTCTAGTACAGTTTTGAAGTGCCTTAGTGTCACAGCTACACCTTCGTCAGTAAGTCTGCCATTTTGGAAACCTTACCTGCAGTTATAGAACCATAGAGTCATAGAATGGTTAGAATTGGAAGGGACCTCAAAGATCATCCAGTTCCAAACCCCTGCCATGGGCAGGGACACCTCCCATTAGACCAGGTTGCTCAAAGCCCCTGCCAGCCTGGCCTTGAACACTTCCAGGGATGGGGTATCCACAAGTTCTCTGAGGTAACCTGTTCCAGTGTCTCATCACCCTCACAGGAAAGAATTTCTTCCTAATATCTAATCTAAATCTCTTCCAATTTAAAACCATTCCCCCTTGTCCTATCACTACACTCCCTGAAAAGAGTCCTTCTCCAGCTCTCCTGTAGCTCCCTTCAGATACTGGAAGGCTGCTAGAAGGTCCGGAGCCTTCTCTTCTCCAGGGTGAACAGCCCCAGCTCCCTCAGCCTGTCTTCATAGGAGAGGTGCTATAAAGAAGTTCTTCAAAATATTCAAGTGGGAATTGAAATTCCAGCCAAATTTAGTGGTAATCCTCAAAATATACCTGAGCTCAGACACAGTAAAAACATGCACCTGGTATGAAAGTAAATCCTCACTAGGTTATAGCTCAGAGGTACTGCATGTGTGCACCTGGGGTCTAGATGAATGTGTACACTCTTAAATATTTCTTGCCAATTATGGAAACCCTGGATTGAAAGTACCAGGCTCTAGCGGTATCAAATGCCTGTGATACATTATCAAATTAATGACGCACAATTAATAATGATGGGAGAAAACTGCTTCAGGTATCCCCACTGGGAATTCTTATAGACTGCCAGGATCTGACAGATATAAATTGACTTTAATAAAAGTCACAACAGGAGAGCTGAGACCTTAATTACCAACATGTCAATACTCGGTGAGTTTGAAAGATTTTGTTCTTAATAATCATCATTAACATTCCTATTTTTAAAAGTAAAAAAAAAAAAAAAAAAAGAAAGGGAAAGGCATTAAAAAAAGAAGCAGAGACTGTGGAAAGAGGAAGAAAGATAGGAATTAATTCTAATATACATTTATCCTTTTATGTATATTTTTTCAGGACACTCCTGAAGAAGAACATGACCTCTTGTGATCACATTTAAAAGACTTTATAAGTCTCTCTCTTCCAGTTTAGTTTGCACTGCTGAGATTTGTATCCTTCACAAACCTGTTATGAACCATCAGTTTTACCAGATGTGGCAAACAAACTGCATCCTACCCTTCAACACTTTATTCCAACTTTGCTGAGCTTGTCTTTGAAGATGTCAGGTTAACTTGAATTAAAATCAACTATGGTTTTCATGTTTTCATTTAGTTTTCTACTATTGTCTGATTGTCTGATTCTTAGGCTGTGCTCCCTGCATAGAAATCGCAGGCTTCCTGAGGTGTTTGAGAAGTATCTGTCACAAATCCAGTCCTAAAAATACGTTTTTCATGATTAGTGAGGTCAGGAATCTGTTGCACAAAACACCACAAGCAAAGATTAAAACAAAACAGTTGTTCATTACTGCATCTGCATGTACGCTAAACACATCACATACAACCCAGGGAAGAGATTTGACCCAAGTTTTAAAGAGTTGTGGTCACTGCAGCTATTTTTAACACTGCTAAATTGTAGAATGAGAATTTCTGAGTTACTGTAACTCTGATGTTATAACATGGCATATTGCTAGGAAATCCATCTCTGTGGCTGGTAGCACCCTTTCCTAAATCCCTAGCCCTGTGAGGAGAAAAAATCTTATCTTTGTGCAGAAGTCTAGTATGGGTGGGATCCTGATTCTTCAACTGGTTTTCTCCAGCTGATGCAGCCACATAGAAAGAGCACTGAGGTCTAAGTTTTTAAATAAACCAATTCCTTTTGGAATGAATTGGTTTCAAAAGGACATACAGAACTGCAACATATGTCTAGTGAGACGTGGGACAATATTTATGGAGACATGAGAGATGGTGGTGACAGTCACTCAGCACTCTGAACAACTTCCATGTCAACAGTCCCAAGAAAAGACATAAAAGAGAGCCATGAATATAGAAACTAGGATTAAATAGCAGACTTCAGACATTTTTTTCCCATTTTTTTCATTTGGAGTCTAAACACATGCAATCATACAACTATACCATATCAGTCAAAAGGCTTGTGTTCATAACTCGTATCAGCCATTCATGATATGGACATGTCTGAAAGGGCAGAAAGATACTACTGAAGGAACCTGGAGATGTGAGATAGCATGGGCAAGCACTAAGTTTCATTGAAAAGGCTTCTTGTTCTCTAGCAATTAACAACACAAACACCTTTTGCATTCATTGTCCCTTTTCTAGCTTCAATTTTGTGTTACTGCATCTATGCTGACTTCAAACATCCAGGAGACATTATATTAAGAGAGATTTTTTTTTTTTTCTAGACAGCTACAGGACTTTCTTGATGAAGAGAAAAGTAAATCTGTATGTCATCAGCCCAGAATAGCAATTTAATGAATGGCTTTCCCTAGAGGCAAGGTGCACACGCTAAAAAATATACAAAGTACCAGCCAACCTAGTTCAGGTCCCTTTGGGACTTCTCAAAGTGTAAAGTGTAAAAGAAAAACAAGGACCATGCTTTTTATCAAAAAATGTCTTGAAATAAAACCCACTTTTTTAAAAAAAAAAGGTTTGCAAGAGTTAATCTTTTCCTTTATTTATGCCCTTCTCTATCCCTACCCTCCCTGTCCCCAGCACTTCTTTTCTGAGAGCAGGTTATACTTGTTATTGACAATGAGATAGATACTCTTTTAGGCTTTTCTTCAGAGGAGCACTGAAAATCAGCCACTGATATGTTTATTTGAGAGCTGAGGCTGGGGCAGAGAAAATAAACACTGTCAATATGTTTGGTGTTAAGGTGAATGGCATCAGGTCCTCCCAGTTTGACTTGTAAAGTCTCAGCAACTACGTTGCTGTGGGCTGGTGTTTTAGCAGGCCGTAGACTGGCCTCTAAAAGGAAGGGAAAAGTACATGATGTTTGTACAGCTGAAAACAAGATGAAAAACCACAGGCCCCCTCTCACACTCCATTAGACCCTAAAGTCCATGGAGTACTGCACTCAACACATAAACACTCAGTTTGTGGAAAACTTTCTCAATGTGTGAAAGAAAGGAACAAAGCCTGGAGTCAGAACAATGAACATCTATGTATGAAGTGAGCAGCCAGTACAAAACGCAAAGGCAATGCTCAGTTAAACAAACAGCTGATACAGGAACACATTAATCACATTAATAACTCCCAATAAGAACCTTTGGGAATGTGTCTTGATATTCTGAGCCAACTGCGAAGTGCACAGTCTGTAGATGATGCAGTTAGTCTTCTCTTCTCACTTTTTATGAATGGAAATAAGAAATAATGCCTCTGGCACATGCTGTAGTTAAACAACAAATAAACATGCAGGCTTGATATACAGCTGTGTATATCAGAGCTCTGCTCTAAACTGTCTTTGTTCCACTCTCTTGTGGAATAACAATATAGTAGTCCTCTGTCATTACTTTGCAATAGGAAAGATAGAATATAGGGAAATTGGTAAACAACAGTGTTCCAAAACCCCCTTGTTTTTTAAAAATCACTAAGACCTTTTTCCTTCCTTCTCTTTGCATTTTCTGGGGATACCTAGCTGCAAATTTCCAGAACCTCCACAGGTTGTAAGTCAGAGGTGAGATAAACATCACTATATTAAGAATTATGCAGCATAAATCCTTGACCTTGACTAGCAGGCAGGTGACAGGCACAGTGTTTACAACATTTGCAGCTGGATGAGCAGCCTGAGCAAAACAGCCTTGCTTGTCCAGATTTAAGAAAAGATTAAAAATTTCTATTCAGGCATCAAGATTGTTTCAGTACTGTTACTTGCTAGTATTCCACAGCACTGTATGTCTGCAAACACATAAGATCTCATTCTCCCAGCTAGCAAATTTACTTAGATAAGGAAGATCAGCTGTTTAACTTGCACCATTAGATCATGTCACTGGAGAGTTTCATAATGTACAGCCTCTTGCCCAATTACAGCACTTCACCACTACTCCCTCAACCTTTAATCTGGGCATAAGAGTTAGAGCCGCAGCAAAGGCAAGGTGAAGGGGGCCTGACAAGAGGGAGAAAATATGCCTAAGCCTTACCAGCTGCTAAGAAAAAAGAGGGGCTGAAGGTTAACAGGAGTAGACAGGGCAGGAAGCAGCCACAGTTGGGAGGAATCTGAGAAAGAGATCCACGGAAGAGAACCCTTTGCGTTTCAAAATGCCTCTCTATAACCCCATGGGGCTCTATTAATAAAAGTATAGCTTCTGATTAGTTTGTGACCAATTAAAAGCTACACAGAGTGAGAATGAGACTTTTAAACCTGCTTGTTTGTAGTCAGTTGAGGTGGAAATTGTATTGTAGGTGGTGAGCTGAACTTCAGTCGGGATTTTTCAAAGATCGATGATATTTTTGCTGGTATTTTGAATCAGTTTTTCAAAGCTGTACAGTACCCTCTTAACACAGGATAATTTCTTTACTGGTTTAAGGTTGGGTCTTGAGGAATACAACATGATTCAGTCTTCCAATGATTAACCAAAAGCTGGACCTCTAAATATTTTTTTCTGGCTTCCAGAAGTATCAAAATCCACCCCTTTCAGAGACTTTAGTACGCCTTTCAGGGTCCTACCATGAACTCTGAAAATCAAGCTTATTTTCACTGATATGTGTGTGAGGAGAAGGATTTAAAGAGCCTGACTGCAGAAAATCAAATGTGCTTCTATGATCCCTGACCGTGACCTTCATGCAGCTTTTCTAATTTCCATTAAGAAAGGCTGAATTAATTATGGTTTAGACTTCATTCTGGAGGTGAGTTTGTCTACAACTCTTTCTTCAGTTTCACATGTCATGAAAGCCAACATGCAAAAATACACATTTTAAAAATTTTACACTTTTCCCTGACTGGGAGCTCAGTTCAGCCTTTCATTAATATCAAAGAGACAAATTCAAAATTATTGCTGTTGTGTCCAATGCATTGGTTTATCATTGATGTTACTGTAGCCTGGTTAGGATGATCTTTTTATAGACACTCCTTTCCTGAGGTGCTCCAGTGAGCAGTCCCCAAGGAAAATCCTCAGCATGACTCAGGGGATAGATCACCTTAAAAATCCATCACAGTCAGCAGTATGGACAAGACTGCATCAACATTAGTTTCCTCTATTCCACCAATTTTTCAACCCAGTGCCAGCAGGTGATGTATCCTACAGAGCCTCATACTTCAGGACATGTGGCAGATGCTGTACATACCTTCAGTTTGATGTCATATGAACACCATGCTGGTAGACAGCAGCCTGACCCTCACGTTATTTCATATGCACTGAAATGGTGCCTCCTCCCCCATCCTGCCAAGAAATCATGTATGTGTAGAGCTACACGGGCCCAGAGGAACCCAAGGACAAAATAGTAGAGATAGTGAAGATGTGGCCAGTGAACACCAGAGGGATCCTGCACTAAGTGACAGGAGCCATTCATGCCTTCATGGCTAAGGATTGCTCCCTGGGTTCCCTGCGTGTCGAAACAGATATTGCTTTATGGGCCAGTGACCACTGCAGGTGACCCTGGGACCAGGAGTGGCCCTTACAGGGGCCAAAGTCCAACATCTTCCTCTCCAACTCTGAGCCTGTGCTGGAGCGGGGCTCTGCTTTGCTGTCTTACAGAGCTGCTACTTTTTTTGACTTTATTGCAAAACCTAATTATATAGTTTGTTTTGCTAATCTTGCAGCAATTACAATTATTACAGGGTTTCTATTTGCCAGATTTTCAGAGAGGTTTTGAAGCACAAGCATATAACACTTAAAGATAAAAAAAAAAAAGTGAAACATATTTATTTTAACTTTTAAATCTCATGATTTAAAAACCAATCTCCCTATTTGGAGATGACTCTAAAAACAAAGTATTATACATGTAATAATAGGAAGAATATTACACAAAGTTTAAGTAGCCCTTTGTTTTTCCTCTTGCTTTTAGTATTTCAAATTTGTTATGGAAAAGACAAATTAGCAGTAAACCTCTGAAAGGTTACCTTAATTTCCTAAGGTACTAAAAGTCTTGAAATAGAAAGAAATGTAAAGCAAATATTATCTGAGACAATACACATGAATTCACATCTCAACCTATATTTTTACATTTTTCAATTTAAGATATATATTTTTGCTTAAGTTATCTTCAGAAAAAAATGTAAAGAAATGAATGGCATTTGCTGAATAATGTTTAAACATTTTGGTAACACACCTCCCTTGCTGCCCCCTTCCCCCTTTTCTTTCACTGACAGTATTAAGTCTGTTACACAGAAATCCTCACATTCTCCAGATGGTAGCATAAATTTTCAGGTCAAGTGATATTAAAAATAGATAATAGCCCAGACCTCATGAGTCTCTACAGAAAGACTAAACAGTCACAATAGGGAATATCATTGTTTTGGTTTTCTTTATGAGGTTTTATGTACTCAGCTGTTTCTTCCCCGTGCTCTCAGTGCGGAGAGACCCTGATTATTCTGAATTCCAGTTCCACCTCACTTCCTACCCTTTATACTTTCTAAGCCCCATGCCACACAAGTCAAGGGAAATATATCCACACAGCTGCACCATCAGCTCCTAATGTGCTCTCCACAGCCGATACTCCCGCTCTGCACTTCAGAGTATTTATAACCAGTATTTATAATGAGTTCTTGAATAACCTGCTCTTACAACTCCTTCAGAGGAACACAGTCCACTCAGGGGCATTTTGCCTTTCTGATTAATGGATGGGACCACTCTACAAATCCTCTGATAATAAACTGTTTTAAGCACAGGAAGTTTGGAAAGTGCGTCATAATAAAATATTTTTTTGAGTAATCATATTTTGTAGTCAGACAATAACCACCAGCTCAGGGCTTGAGCTTGTCTCATGTGGCTCCCCAATAAGTCTATGAGTGACTATTAAAAAATGAGAGCGGATTCAGGGGTGACACAGAGCCTCAGCCGTTATTTTGTCTTTTATGTCTGGTTCTACTTGGGCCAGATCTTAAATAGATGTCTCTCACATGGCCATGCCCATTTGCGGTTCAGAAAAATAGCTTTTCAACCATGAAGGCTGCCTTTCACACCCAAGTGGAACTGGCAAATAGCCAAACCATGTGCATGGTTCATATTTACACAGTAATAACATTTTGGGAGAGAAAGAAGCTCTGTGGCTTATCAGTTTCCTTTGACCTGCATGCCTAGTACTTAGACAGATATTTTTTTTGTCAGTCCACATTTGGTGCTTTTTATTTTTTCTTCAAAAGAAAGAAGATAAGGAAGATAATGATCACTCTTCCATAAGGTCCTCTTCCAGTGGGATGGATACATCATTCATAGCTTGACCTTGGTATCTACTTTATAGATAAATAGTGCTGGGCAAAGTACAAAAGTGTGCTCACAGATTGCAGCAAGGAGCTATTTTTAAGAAACAGAGATAGGCTATGTCTGCATTAGCAACTCTGGTAGCTTGGCAGGAACAAATTTGGTGGATAAAATGGTTGGTGCTTTCGACCTGACATCCATACTGTTCTAATTTCAGAGGGTTTACTTCAGCTTCAGTAAAGGCTCTGACTCCTGGAACAAAAGCCTATGAGCAGTTGGAGGTTTGATATTGGTCTCCAGGTTTACTTTCATCTGAAAGGAATTCAGTTTGTGCGCCTTGAGGTTGCTCCACAATGTGACCCACGTGTGGTCAGTGGGGCCATTAGATGACTCTCTTCAAAAAAATTCTCCTGATCTAAACCACGATGTTAATATAGGCATGGCCAGCATGTAACAGAATGGAAGCAGATTTCCCTCCTGAAATGTTGCTTTACCAATTTCAATATTGCATGCAGAAATTTTAAAATCTCCGATCTACAACTGCCAGGAGGTGGGTAAATGAGAGAACATGAAGCACAGCTGTTGCCTTCCAGCAGCAAAAAGTTGTCCACAGTGCACCTGAACTGGCTTGGCAAGGGCAGATCTGCTCCGTGACAACAGAGGATGACACCTCTGAGCCGTGGTACATGCTGTGGCCCCGCAGGCATGGTGTACAAGTTTATATGCATAATCTATGATTCTGTATCTATGAATCGCATAGTAATGCCAAAATGCCGTCAGTAGATTATGCTGTCCTCCCAGACACAATAATAGCTGCAGCTCTGCAGAAATGCAGTTGCAGGATTTGTCAGTATACGTCCTATATCTCATCAGAGTATAGCACTCTCGCCTCTGCTGAATTGCCTTGTGTTCTCTTAAATTTTCCTCCATTTAAAGCCATTTGAGTTGGTGTTTGCTCTTAAATGCTTTTTGCCAGGCAACTTTTCTTTGCTGTTGGTTTTCCTGGACCAGAGTGATGTTTCCAGTTGTAAGGGCCTGCTCCTAAGCTCGTGTTTTTGTTTGCTCCCTTTGTACCTACACTGGAGTTCCTGTTAGGCGATGCCCAAAGCAGCACGCAGTGCTCCAGGTGTGGCCACAGCAGCCCTTTGTACCAGGATGCAGTAATCTGTTGAGATCTGTGCTCCCTTCCTCTATTTACACTTCTCCATGTTTTGTTTGCTCTCCTAACTGCTACCAGACATCAGGTTGCTGGTTTTAAGTGTCTGTCAACAGTCCTCACCAAATCCTTTCCCTGATCGGTGTTTTGCAGTCTGTGACTGCAGAACATACTTTCTACTGTTTTTGTCAACACTCCTCTTGTTATTTTCTGTTTATTTAATAGCCTGGTTAATCTCATCTGCCTGTGACTGCCTTTTATTCCAGGTTTAAGTCATCTCCTTCCCCAGAGTAGAAGCAGCCCTTCCTGTCTGACAGCTTTCTTATATGCCCCCCAGTTCATTTGTTCCTCCTTTCAGGACATGCAGAGTAGGCTTAAGAGTAAAATTCCGTGTAAGTGACCATTATACAAATAATCTCAGTGCTATTTTCATCTTATTTTGAGTTTTTATAGACCTCCCAGAGTTTAATATTTCAATGCCTGCTGGTGCAGGCTACGCAATCAAATGTATGCAATCACCTTTTAGTATATTTAGTGCTTTAAATTGCTCTTAAGTAACAGGATTAGCAAAGGAAAATAGCTCCAGGTGAGATTGATATAGGGGTAGAGAAAAGGCATCTGAAAAATTATTTAATTTGTGTGGTGCAGGGGAAACAAGAGGTTTCTCATCCCAGCTGCTTCAAGTTCTTTAGTAATTACATTTTGCATAGATTGACAGCTCAGGATCAATTTGAATCAGCCTCAGTAAAGAGTAGAACTGTTTGCAAGTGAACATCAATATTTTCTCTGTGAGAGAAGATTGTATGTGGGAAGCAGCTGGAAGTTTGTAACACAAGCTTATGATTAGCATAGTATTTAGATCTCTTGATTGTTATACTTCTTGTTACATGGAAATGAATACATCACAGTTAATCACATGGTAAATAGCTACCTTAAGAACTCCCAGTTGGACTTTTCCCTTAGTGACACCAGAAGTTTAGTCCACGTCTGAGAAACTGCTGGAGGAGCAATTTGAGTAAAGGCAGAAGAAAAACAAAGATATTCACTTTAGGATGGACTTTTAAATATAAGCAGTACCCAGTTTTGAAACTGGGCTTCTTTATCAGTATTAAGCTCAGCATTTAGAGCAATGTGGTTCCACTACTAACCATGCTTCATGTTTTTGTAATCTCCAGTTACTTGATTTTGTTGCAAAGAAACAGAATTTTGTTTTGCAAAGGGGTTTGACATTTAGCTGTGTATTAAACTGGCACAAAACCTGGAACACTTAACATTTTCCAGAAACCAGGCTTCCCAAATGCCTTCTTGTTTTGGATTGATGGTTCTTCATTTGACAAAATGGAAACATTTAATTTTCTTATGGTTTATGTGGGCTGGATTTTGATCATATGTTATATGAGTACGAGGTAAATGAAGAAAAAAGTAAATGAAAAGTTATTTCAGAATAAAAATCGAGATATTAAATTGTGAATACAGCCTCTAGGCATGTTTTGAAATTGTCAGAAGTGCTGTTTTCTTCAGGATGAAATTCCAGTAAAACAAACTATTTCCATCAAAATTGCATAGTCTCACAAACAGGATTTGCATTAGAGTTTTTACTAATAAGCTTTGCAAGTTTTAAATAATTTTCTTTCATCCTGAACCTTAGGCAAAGAAAGGCGGTTTGGCTTTTGAGACAGCCCTTAAACACCATGCCCTCAACTGCATCCCTTGCATAATTATTTCTTCTGATTGTGTTACTCTCCAAATAAAAAAAAAATACCAAGTTGCTTTTCCATATGCTTGACAATTTGGAAAAACAGACTGAGTAAGATAATGAGAAAGACATGCAAACCAGAAATAACCCAGTAAGGAGGGCAGGAGAAACATTCTTATGCAAAACTTGTTTGCTTTTTTTTTTTTTTTTTTTTTTTTTTCTTTTTTTTCCATCTGAGCCTTTCCCTGTTTGTTTATGTGTATATCTCATCTCCCATAATCGATGTCACCTGTCACTTTCACACCCGCTCCAAGCTTCATTTGCAGTCTTCTAAACAAGCCCAGATTTAACTTGCGACTTTGCTAAGATCTACAAGGTTATGATATTCAGTCTGCTTAACTGGAAGTCTAAATACAGATTTGAAGGATTGTCTTTAAGTCGAAAATGCAGACTGCAGTGAAGGGGAACACAAAAGTCGGAGAGAGTTTAGGAGACACCCCCTGACCATGACAAGTACAGCCCTACAGAGAATGCTTTATGGCATGCTCACAGAAAAGTCAGATGAACCTCCAGCATGTTTTGAGAAATAGTAAAGGTGAAAGCAGTTGTATAAAGACATAATAATTTATTCTGGAAATTGAGTTAGTTGTTTAATAAATAACAACGAATGCAAGAATTCACAGCCAGCTAGGAAAAAGCCAACAATTTTCAAAGTCTTCAAAGTAACGTCTCCACCTTCTGGGGCCACGGGATGACAGCAAAAAGATAAAAGCAAAATGACAACAGTTAGAAACCCATGTTGAAAAGCAGAAGCTCAGACGGAGCCTGTGATCTGAGCAAAGCACAGCCTCGGCACAGGGTGCTCCTGCGCAGCTCCTTCAGAGCACACTCTGTATGTGGAAGTGATTTGAAAACACGTATCTGAGGACTGAGCTTCTTAGAGAGACTTTGGTTTAACTTGGAAACATTTCCGCTAGGATTTCCATTTAGTCTAGTCCACCCTGGGTCCTCGACAACTTCTGAGCTTTTTTGGTTGAAGAGAAAGATTTAAGAGACTCCAGAGTGCAGACATCAGTTGCAGAATAGGACAGGACAAGATTTAGCACACTCACAACACCTGAAATATAACCGTGCACTAGGGGGTGACCAATCATTTAAACAGTTACTCCCTATTAAATAAATGTGCACGTTTCTCAGCCAGACTGAACCTTTTAAAAAGCTTTGGCTCCCATACCATGGCAGCTATGAAGCGTGTACACCTCCCTTTAAAGACAGTGAAGCACAGACCATGTATTATTCCATATGCACACGATCTAAATACTTACATCTAGTTAAAAAAAAAAAAAAAGAAAAAAAAGAAAGAAAGAAAGAAAGAAAGGAAAAAAAGCCTGTAATACAAGCAAATGCCACCTACAATATATACACGGAAAAAGTTTTCATCTGCTTTATGTTTTGATACGATAGTCTATATTTTGACTCCAGAGTGTGATGACTGTATAACTTTTCACATGAATTTCATTTTTCCTGTCAAGGTACATTATTTTAAGGGTGACAATAACTTGGCTTCAAATGAGGTGAAACCATCACAGTGATAAATGAGTTTCTTGAGGAGGGAGGTTTTACCCTGGGAATACACTTTGAAAGACCACACACCTCTGCTTAACCAAGCTTGTTAGCTTTACAACACATTACAAATACTCCTCCTAATGCACATGGCAGCGAAGAGACCTGAGCACTTGACTTTTGAAAATACAGTGTATGTTGCATGGGGAGATTAGTCTTGCTTTTCACACTGGCCTTTTGTGTGAGTCTGCTGTTTAACAGCTGAACAGTGCCTTTGGTCTCTTCCTTGTTCTAAGTTTTTTTTTTTTTTTTTTTTTTTTTTTTTTTTTTTTTTTTTTTTTTTTTTTTTTTTTTTTTTTTTTTTTTCTTTTTTTTTTCTTTTTTTCCCTAATGTCAGATTCCAAAAAGACAGGTTGGGCTTTGACATGCAACTTCTACCTGCAGCCACGAGGGACAGCCTCACTTGATTGTTATAGAATTCATACAGGGTGGAAATACTCATGCCAAATAGTATCAAATCTTTAGAAGCACTTCTAGGCTGCTGAACTTCACTGGGCATATGATTATCTTGCTAAGTCATTTTTGTATTGCTACCCTGATGTTATATGTAACAGAACTGAAACAGGGAGAAAAAAAGCCCATGCATAACACCTGATGTTCAAGAGCACAACTGCTATCGACCATGATAAACATGCGTCATGTTGCAAATTTTACTTCTTTCTCACACCTGTTTTACACTTGTCATGGTAATGGCTCGATTAATCTTTGAGAGTTGCATCAAAGAATACCTATGTGATGCTTTACTTCGTTGTATGCTTCACAGAGTAGCTTTAAATAAGTTAATAGCATAGCCAAAAGATAGATTTTTTTCTTTTGTAACCTTCATTTTCTTCCTCAAGGAGTTGCCCAAGGGACAAAGAAACTTGATTTTTCTAGTGTTTTGATTCTAAAAGGGTGGTAGAGCTGGTGTGTTTGGTAATGTACTTTTTGTAGTGTTCTTCTGGACAGAAATAGTAAGTGACAAATTTGCAGAGACACCCCAATCCTTATTCCCACAGTGCAACCTCTGATAAGTATCTTTCTCCTTGTTCACTTAGCCTCCCTCTCTTTTCATGTCCTAGGAGAGTGCACTCAGGGTTAAGCAGACCTAAATATAATCCAAATGGAACTCAGCTGTCAGGTGTGGTTTTTCAGTGAAACTCAGTCTCCTGAGCTGCTCAAAAACTTTTTCAAATATTAACTACAGTGGAGTCTGAGACCCTCACAGGTACTTGTTTCTCCATGTTAAATTAATACTTTACCTCAGTGTTAAGGTATTGGAGCTGTCTCTGTGCTAGACAGGGCCAGCCCATGTGGTGTTCTAACACAGGATATGCTGCCAGCATGTGATGGGAGCTGTAGTGGCATGCCAGGAGCACCAGGAGTCAGCTGAGATCTGGAGACAGTAGCATCATCTGGGGTTTGTTTCTGTGTCATCCCAAACCCCCATTATCCTGGGTGGTAGTGGACTGGTCATACCTGGAACCAGGGGTCCCACAGCCAGGAAAGCTTTGAAGAGGAGAAGCGTAATGGTTTAAAACTTGAAGAAGGTAGATTTAGATTAGGTATTAGGAAGAAATTTTTCAGTGGTGAGGCACTGGAACAGGTTGCCCAGGGAAGTTGTGGATGCCCCATCCCTGGAGGTGTTCAAGGCCAGGTTGGGTGGGGCTTTGAGCAACCTGCTCTAGTGGGAGGTGTCCCTGCCCATGGCAGGGGGGTTGGAACTCAATGATCTTTGAGGTCCCTTCCAACTTTAAACATTCAATGATTCTATGATCATGCTGTGTGTGTCTCCCCTCCATTCTTGGCCCTGTCATTCCTGAAGTCAGGTTCAGGGAGGATGGTGCCACCAGGAGGTTGGTCCCTGAGTTCTGGTATAGTGGTCGTGGTGGTGAGGTCATTCCCTTGGCTGCCCTATGTCTCACAGCAGTGGGAACAGCCAGGCTGTGTATCTTCCCTTGCAAGTCCTGGAACTGGTGGTTGAAGACATCCACCTCTGCTCCAGCTCTGGAGGAGCAGCAGAGCCCAGGGTGCTCACAGGAGGTAGGACATATTTTTGGGCAGGCAGAAGTGGGAAATCAGGATTAGCCCAAACACTTGCTTCTCCTTTCACACAAGCACTATATGTATACATTTATTTATTTATATATTCAAAAATATAAAAATTGACATGAATTTCTTTTTTCTTTTCTCCCATGAAAGATGGGGCCTATCCATGGCGACGCGTGCCAGATATAACACAGGCAGGTGCTGCCCAAATTTCCCACTGTGGCTCCATCAATGCCCCTCAGTCCTGGCCGGTTGTGATCTCGGGGCTCTCGTGATGGACGGAGTGGTGTTTTTATGAAGTGCATAAATGCCGGCTGCCCTGCTCCGGGAGGTGAGAGAGCTGAACACTGAAGCCATTCTGCCCCCAAAGTCTGCACTAACACCGATCAATTAGCACCTGCTTTTGGGACCAGTCCTCTCGTCCTGCCCAGACGCACCTACGCAAGCACTTCTGGGCCACTCACACCTGCTAATGGAAGCCCTGCCTGCCACACACAGGCAGTGGGTGAAGCTGGGTCAAAAGTTAATTGTAAATCAGGCCCTTATTTTACTTAGTTTCATCCCACTCTCACTGAATAACAGTTTTGGCATTGGCAGGAAAGCTGGGCCGATGGCCGCCAGCGTGTGGAGTGAAAGTGGCATTCATAAGGGCTGAGCTCCTGGCCAGGAGAGGCTGTGAGGGAAATGCTACCTCCTCTGCCAGGATGCACTGGCCTCAAAATGAAACCTGAAATCTAGAGCTGCTCTGCAACTGTTTACTCTTGAAGTGGTGTTGTTGCTGTTTTTTTTTTAAAGATGTGACAAATGTCTTTTTGTCTTTTTTTTTTTTTTTTTTTTTTTTTAGAGAGAGAGAGAGAGCTGCTACCAGCACTGCCTGGAAAACATCCAGATGTTTTCAGGGTGAGGATTTTTGCAGGAGTTAACTCTCATCTCTTTTGCGACAGCGAGTCCCCAGGTGCAGCTGTGCTTTGAGCACTGATTCCTGACGACAGCAGTGAGAAAGGCTGTTCCTGCAGGGCTTTCTCAGCCAGTGATAGACTGATGAAAAGCCTGGCTTTCCTGGCATCCCTGTGCTGAGGTGGAGTCCAAGCTGGTTTAGCACTTGCAGGATCAGATCCAGAGGCTTCTGTGCCATTAACTTCAAAGCACTACAGCATATGTTCAGTCAGTTCATCCAAAAGAAATGCAGTTTCTGTGCTCTGAGGCGACTCCATAATGTGAACCAAAGTGCGGTTAAGTGGGCACCACCAAAAGATTCGCTTTAGAAATGTGCGTTCCTGACCTGAACTAAACCACCCTTCAGAATATCTCTAAGGCCATTAGGAAGATTAGCTTGCTTTATTTAGGCCATGTTGAGTACCCCATCTGTGCCTCACTTCGGCCTGCTTGTGCTTTGAACATCTTGAGCTTTCCATTATGGTCTAAAAGTTCTTAAATGTGTATGACACATGCTCTTCATCTGACCTTTGGTGGCAAGGCCAGCACTCTGTCCTCTTTTGGTGGGATGACTTTACTGCTGTATTCATTTTTCTTTTTTTCCTCTGATCTAGGTCTTTTCCTCCCTTTTCATATTTTCCTTATTTCTGCCTTTCCATTCCCTTGATCACTTTTTTTTTTTTTCTTGTCCTTCCTGAATTTCAATTTAATCTTTTGTTCAGGACTGACCTTTCCANCCATTATGGTCTAAAAGTTCTTAAATGTGTATGACACATGCTCTTCATCTGACCTTTGGTGGCAAGGCCAGCACTCTGTCCTCTTTTGGTGGGATGACTTTACTGCTGTATTCATTTTTCTTTTTTTCCTCTGATCTAGGTCTTTTCCTCCCTTTTCATATTTTCCTTATTTCTCCCTTTCCATTCCCTTGATCACCTTTTTTTTTTTCTTGTCCTTCCTGATTTTCAATTTAATCTCTTGTTCAGGGTACATAAAGGATTTACACATGCCTGTTGTAAGTAACCTTAATATTAACTTCCTACTGTTCACCATAGCTGCTTTTTGGAGGTGTTCTTAATACTTTTTTTTTTAATCTATGCTTAAATAATTTGATTTTTGGACAGATATGTAATTTTAATTTTGTTGTTTTGTTTTGTTTTAATATCCTGGAACTGATAATAAAAGCAAAACACTATATTGGCAGTAATATACCTGAAACCATGAGTTTATATTTGCAAGTCTAGTTCAAGAGAACATTTGGAAATATTGAATAAAGACACTTAGTTATGTCTGGTCAGAAATTATTTTTTCTTCTTCTTCTTTCAGGAGAGAGTGAAAAACAATAAGGCTTTTTAATCATCTAAGTACTTCTCTGGTTATGTTGGAAAAAAAATCAAGACTTCTTCAAAACAAAATGTTAGCATTTACAGGTGTTGTTTTCATAGAGAACTTCCTCAATAATTTTGTCAAAATGGATGCAATTCATGGAGTTTTCCATTTCAGCAAAAAGCTCCTTTCCATTAAAACCTCTGATGGAAATTCTTGATCAGCTTGAGTAAAAAAGTTCAACCTTTTTTAACACAGCTGCCAATGTGCTTCGTGGTCACTGTGATTTTACAATTTGGTCATTAGATGGTGCTCAAGAGATTATATTCACTCTGAATTTTCTTTCCAGATTTTATTTTAAGAAGCTGTAGAGGCACGTTTTCTGTCTTCACAAAATATATGTAATGTGTATTCTGCACTAAGTAGTGGGAGATTTTGCTGTTCATTTTGATGGGTGCAAGATCTTTACCAACTACCAGGTATGATGGAGAACAGATACTGAGAACTACTGTATTGTTAGACCCAAACCACAAATATAGCCACTGTTTTGTAAATATCAATTAATGATAACAAAATTTTCACTGTGAACCAGTCCCTCCCATAATGATTTTTATTTGAAGTATGAGTGAAAAAATGGCTCATTTTTGTAAAGTTATCATATTTGCAATTAACACACAAAAGAACATACAGTACGAACGTGTCCCTTTGCCTCCTGTAGCTAAGTAGTAGTGCTTGGGTATCTTTCCTATAAATATGTGAGTGAATGGTTGTTCTTGCAGCCTTCATTCTCAGTGCTGCTTGTAGCCATGTTGCAGCGTGTTGCGTGCAGGCTTTTGATCTTGATATGGCTCTGCCTTGAGCTGGAAGTTCTGAGGCGGGAGTGCACCATCTCCCACACAGAGTCTGAAGGACAAGGTAACAGAGATTGAGAGTCTTAGAGTGGAACCACAAGGAACTATGTGACCTCAGAATGCATTGAATTGGAGGTGCCGAACAGAGAAGTAAATCCTGCATATTTCCTTTTCACACCTTGATTAAGCCATTCCTGCACAAAAAGGCATTTTTCCCCAGTATATTGTGTCATTGTCACTACTCTGAACCATGCCCACGAGGAAGAAAGTCCAATTGATCCATTTCCCCTTATCTGTAGCTGTGAAGGCCAAGCTCTAGGCTGTGCATTTGAGCAGTGCAATGCTGGGAGACCTGCTGCATTTGTTTACCTTGCAGGTTGGTTGTTTTTTTTGAAAGTGTCAGCACTTCAGGAGAGATTTGGCAAACAGTATTATCTAAGAATCTCACAGAGTAAATATTCTAGCAGCTGCCCCTTACCACTACTTTGCCAGGCTTTTTAATTGTGTTTCATGTTACGGACCTAAAATAATGTTGGTATCCAAGTATCAATGATGTAGTTGTCTTTGCAATTGCCATGAAGAAGTGTTGTGGGGATATTGCCCATAGCTTTTTAGTTAGTATCAAAACCCATGAAAGAACATATAGTTATCTGGACCTTTCCTGACCCTAAACAAAGACCAGAAGGTACTTTGCAGCTGGTATGAGGGCGTTTTTCTCCATCAACCACTGGCAGAAAAGAATGAATCATAGAATCATAGAATGGTTAGAGCTGGAAGGGACCTTCAAGATCATCAAGTTCCAACTACCCTGCCATGGTCAGGGACACCTCCCACTGGAGCAGGTTGCTCGAAGCCCCATCCAACCTGGCTTTCAACACTTCCAGAGATGGAGCATCCACAGCTTCTCTGGGGAAACCTGTTCCAGAGCCTCAACACCCTCACAAGAAATAATTTCTTCCTAATATCCAATCTAAATCTCCCCTGTGTTACTGATTTGTGGAGGACATATCTAACATCTCAGTGAGCAAATATTCCATACTGGAGCTCATCCTGAAACTTTATCTGAAGATACACAGTTTGTGCCATCAGCAAGTTGGCTGTTCCCTGTAATGTTTTTTGCAAATTTAATGTTGGAGAGATCAAAAATTACATAGCTTGCATTTTTATTATGCTGCTTTCTATCACTATATCCAAGGATCTTCTAGGTAAAAATCAATGAGAGAAGGATGTGGCATGTTTCCTTAACTGTCAGCTAGATCTGAATTCATATCTGGGTGTGGTGAATAGAGGCCTGACAGATATTTATCAATGTTCTTGTCATGGCTATTCACATTGTACACATTGGTTATGGTGAAGAGGTTTTCTGTAAGAAGGTTTTAAAATAAGAAGATAAGTAATAATAAGTAATAATAAGTAAGAAGGTTTTTGAAAATACTACTAATAATATTAATAATAAAAAGGAAATTTAGGAAAAAGGGAGTATACAGTATATACAAAACTGTATCAAGCTCCCAGGATGACGACCACGTCACCAGCAGGCTTCAGGAAAAGTCCCAAACTGGACTGGGTGATGGACAGGAGCTGGATTCCAGATCTGGAGTCAGGAACGCTCGGATCAGGATCAAAGGCAGACGAACAGGCAGGGTCCTCCTTGGATGTCAGCCATCGAAGAAGGGGAAAGAAGGGGATTGACCTGTTGATCCCTCAGCTTTTATATGGGGCATGATGCTGATGGGATGGAATACCCCTGTTGGTCAGTTTTGGGTCACCTGTCCTGTCCGCTCCTCCTTGCAGGTGGGACCCTCCAACGCGCAAATGCTGAAAATTATCTGACCTTGGTTCTTCCAGCAAGAAGGAAGTTGGAATGATAATGTCTTAATTAGTTAGAGTGATAACTCTAAACAAGGGCCTCTCTGCACCATCCCTTGGTATAATCAGGTCTTATCACTGTGAGACGGAACAGTTCTGAACAATGTGCTGTTAATTTTAGAGTTTAGCTAGTTAGAAGAGGCCTAGCTAAGAAAGTAAAACTGTAAAACAGAAAATTGCTTCATTTTACCTCAAACCAGGACACCTTGTTTCCTTCTGGGAACTGATTATGAGCATGAATTTCATTATTCTAGAGGAATCTAATTGGCTTGGTTCATAACTTAATGTTCAGCTTCTAGTGTCAGTCAGGCTTAATATATTAATGGCCTTGAAACTTAGGACAAAAGCCTGAAGAAAATGTGTTCATAGTTCTTGTTTATGGTTGTTTAAGTCATGACAAAGGCAGGCAGATGTACTGCATGTTAGTTAGTACTCGCAGCTCCTCTTCATGTTCAACATCAACTAGTGTGAATAACCACAACCCAGCATGTCAGTGATAAATATAACAGTTAGACTGACTTTTCCTCAGTTGGGAATGAAGATGAACATTTCTTAGCACTCTAAAATCGAAGTACATTTTCATGCAGATCAGCACTCATTTCCGGCTAGTGGTGCTTTGTCATCTAGAAGTGTATGTAGATGTTTTGACATTTGAAGAGTAGCAACTGCATAAACTAAGAATAAAATACGTAATTGAGTGCAGAAAACATATGTTTGGCAGCTAAGTCCACATCTCTCACTCCCTTTCCAATTAGTACCATAGCGTATTGAAGACCAGAAGTGCAATGAAGATTTCTATGGGAACTCTACAGGTGAAGGTACTTGCAGGACAGGATTTGTAATTCATCTCTGCTCTCAGTTCTGCTGGGGAAAGGAAACAGTGTCTGCCATGGGGTCTGTCCTGGTCCATCAGTCACTCCCACTGCATCACTTGAGCATATTAGCAAAACTTTATGGCTCACTATCAAACAATATGGAGAGGACAGGATTTCTAGACTCATATTCTTAGTGTTCAACCGTGACTTGTATTCATCTTCTCCAAGTTTAGGGCCTCATCCAAAGTGTCTGCTTCCCCAAGGCTGCCTGTGTAATTCAAAGCAACAGTTACCTCCAGGTGGCAGTTCAAAAGACAGACACATCTTCAGGCAAATTGGCCTAAAACAAATCAGTGCCTGTTTCTATACATGATGCAAGATAGTTGCTGTCGAATATCACTACTTAGTGTCAAAACCTGCTATGCCTACAACCCATTATACCAAGAAAAAGTTATTAAACAAGAGGCTCAGGGAAAGGACTGTGTCTGTATACATCTGAGTGAAATACCACTGTTCCAATACAAACAAGAATAAAAAATTGCTCAAAAACATTAAAGAGAAGGTGGCTGTATTTTGTTTGCAACCTTCACAAGGAAATTAAAGCAAAAAAATCAGGGTAGTGGAGGAGTCAATGAGAGTCTTACCACAGTTGTTATTGTTAAGAGGCTGAGGTATATTCATGTTGCCAGGTATGGATTTACCAGAAGGTGTTAGGAAACATTGAAGCTGTTGCCTTATTATTTTCTTTTTTTTTTTTTTTTTTTTCTCCTCTCCTGCGTTTCCATCATTAAATTGGCACTGTCCATTGTGGGGCATAAAGCCCTGGATCCTGTCACAGTTGCAGCTTCACTTGCACAATAGCGCAGCTATTCACACATGTCATTAGAATATCATATTGACATAACTATTTCTCCCCCCCCTTTTTTTGGAGAGTGAGGAAGGAACAGAATAACTTGAGAAAGTCAAATTACATAAATCGCTAGAAAACAGTAACTCTCATTTGACGACTTTGGAAGAAATGTATTGCCAAGGGAAAGAAATAGTGGTGAGAACTTGCAATAAATAATTGAAAGTAGAAAGTTTTTCTGTAGTTTAGAAAGATAACAAGTTGAGCAAATATATAGTAATGCAAAGGGGAATTTTGGAAGTTACAGGCTGAACGCCTTACTGCTGCATATGCACTATATAGATGTTACTGTAAATAAGGTCAAGGTAGTGCCAAGACAATCCTGCCTTGAGAGCTTCTACATTTTTCACATCATAAGATAACAATATTGGGTTCCACTTTCAAAAAATATTCCCATTCTTATTTCCTGACAGATAGTCCACAAACTCTCTTGTGGTTCATATTCCCCAATTCCTGTAAAAGTACTCACAGGCAGGAATGACCTTTCCTAGGTGGAAATGTTGCTGACATGGGTAGCTAGCACACAACACCAAAAAAACCCACAACCAACCATCATCTGGAAAGACAGCATCCTCAGTTGCACATCTATCTACAATGTCTTCATGTAAAACACTTTGAGGGATGGATTCTCTTTATTAAATGATAACTCAGAAGCAGTAAAAAACTTAGATTTTTTTTGCAGCAGACTATAACCAATTTTGTGTTCGGAGTAACCCAACCCAAGTAACTACTCTTAAAAATGCAAGCCAAGCTGATCTAAATACAGGGTTTTGGAACAGATGAAAGAAGGACAAGAAAATAAGATACATTCAAAGGAAGCAAGACAATCAAAATATATCCTGCCAATTAAAACACCCTGTCCTGATCCAGAACAAATTAAAGAAAATAAAAGACATCACCCAAATAAGCACTGTACATTAAAGCTTGTTTGGCACTTGGTATTGATTTTTACTCCTGGTCTACATCCAGACAGAGCAAGCGTGGCAGCACAGATTTCTGCATTAATTTTTAAAGAAAGAGAAATACTTAATTTGAACTGGCACTAATGATTGGTGCAGAAAAATGCCTTTTTTTTTGTTTCTTTTTGTATTTTTTTTTATAGGACATTGGAAAGGAGAACAAGAAAACAATAGTTGAAAGTAAGTGTGGGAAAAGAGCAGAAGTATCACTTTCAGCTTTACTGTTTAATGGCAGTTGGCAGTAAAGTCAGCACGGATGATATAACACCAAGTTGGGTTTTTTGACGTGGAAGTTGGAGGCTGTTCTGTCCCCATTCAGGCGCCTTTTGGGTTCTTGCTTCTTAGGTGGTTCCAGTTGTACATTATTGTCCCTTACAAGCTTACTGTTACCCATTTCAGTTTACTGCTGTAGAGATCCTTTTTTATTTTTGACAGTCTGCCATTTATGATAATGAAATATTTCACTTTCCTCCCTCAAATTTTATAAATTCAGTTTTGCCTGCAAAATATGTAACTCCTCTTAAAAAATAAAATACCACAGATACTTTTGCTCTTGCTTTGATACTTCTCACTTACCATTTTTATAAATGCTTCCAAAAAGACTATTGATGCAATGTAAGTTGTTTTTTTTTTACAGGAGCAAAACAAAAGCCCTAGTGTTTGTGTGTGAAACATTTCTACATTCCATACAAGGTGCCCCAGATCATATATTTGAATTATTTCACTTATGAAAGAGAGCAACATTTTTTTCCTCTTCAGACTAAAGTCTGACCTTGCTTTTCAACCAATAAAGTACATACAGTTGACTTTGCTTGTGTTGACTCTCCACTTCACACGCTGTGCTGTATTGATTTTTTTTTGAATGACAGTGGAATGTGTATATTGATCTGGTATATCTGGCAAGATGTAGATGGTGTGCTAGGAAGCAGACCTGCAAAAATGGTCAGGATTTCTCAGAGTTCGTGACTGCAGAGTAGTCTAGAGATCTTTAATGAAAACTTCTTTGGGTAGAAATAGGTGGAACAATTGAATTTAATCTTGACTTTTCTGATTTCTTTTGAGCATTAGAAAGCAGCTTTCTTAAAGTGGTAACTTCAGATCTTCCTCATTTTCTGGCTTCCCTCAATAACTGCCCTTGAGATATGGAAATGTATGTTTTCCCCATCTTGTTTGTTTAAAAGAAGGAACAATGTTAGTGTTACCTGTGCTGGGGGTGGGCTTGTGTTATTTCATCCAGCCAGCAGGACCCCACACCTCAGCTTGCTTCTTCCAGGCAACTAGTGGCTGCTGGGAGCATCCCCCTTTTTCCAGGCTCGCTACAGTTGTCTGGTTCTGCTCAAGATTTTTACAGTTCTGAAGACAGCTTTTAGGTTGCCTGGAGATGCTGGCATGATTTTTTAAACTGATAGTTTAGAGTTTTAACAAGAGAATGCCAGAAGAGTATTTTGAGAAGGAGCAAATTAACAATTTATTTTCTTTCCTGTCTGTTTTTTCCATGCAGACTCCTGCCAAGGTAGCCCCATAGTGACTTAATCATGATAGCAGTTCATAAATTATCATATTGTCATTCCAAATCTATAAGAGCAGGATACCTTAGAATTATTTCCTTTGACATTATAGATTTTTTGTATCAGGAAAAGCTTGTTAATACTCAGTGATTACCCATATCAAACAGACTATTTACAGATGAAGAATGACTATTGTAATCAAAATGACTGAGAAATTAAATGTGTCAAAATACGCTCACCTAAGATCAGATGATCATTCTCCTCACTAAAAAGGTATTTGATGCAAATATTTAGAAAACATTCCTATTTCATCTTGTATTTAGATTAGCATTTTCAATCATGTAGACACTGCCTGTTGAGGTAGGTTATTTTTTCTTGTGGCATTTTGAACTTTAGATTATCGTAAGCTAATGAAAGCAAAGAATATTAAAACTATACATTATAAACTTGGAGCTCCATTTTACAAATAGATGAGAACCTTCATGCCCCAAATTTCCTTTAGGCTCTTGACAAAAAATTAATACATCGTGTTAGATAAGTGTCTATTATTCATTTAGCTATTGCTAAGTATTTAGTATTAGAAAGAACTTCCATTGGCTTTTCAGGGAAATAACATCCTTGGAATATTTTCTTTTCATATAAAAAATAAAGTTGTGTAACTAATGCATTTTTATAAGATACTATGCATATTCCAGACAGAAAAGTCTAGCAAATATTTATGATAGTAATGAGATTTAGTTTAAAAATAAACAATTTGTAAAATGGCAAAACACCTTGAAAATTATTAATATCCTTAAAGTCATAATGCTTTTTGGCTTACCAAGCCCTCTTTTAATTATTTTTTTTTTTAATTTTTTTTTTAATACTCCTCATTAAGGGGAAAGCTGGCAAGTGGATCTTTTTTCTCCTTTGGCTATGTGGTGCAAAACTGGAGTGCGTGGAGAACATTGCCATTGAACAATGTATAGAAAGCAGTTAATCTCTGCCTGCACCTAAAAGAAAGGGGAAGAAAGAATAATGGGGAGTTGTGGATTACAGTGTGGCTTTGGCCTTATTATTTTACCGGGTGATGTACAGAACAAAAAAATTCTGGGGAGTTTGTGTGTCTGTGTGGTCCAGCTCCCGGCTGTGGTCTGAGTCAACTGGTTTCATGCTGGAATGAGCTGCCTGTCATATGTTCATGGAAGAGGAAAAAAGCCCAACCCAGGAATATGGCACACAACACCGTGTTGTGACATCTCTCAGATCACACCAGCTGTGTTTTAAGGCAAGTGAAGTAGCATAAATTTCTTACAATGAAGGAATATTTTGACTTGTGGAAGGAAAAAAAAAGTTGTAATTGAAATTAGCTGGAAAGGCCTGTTTGAGTGGGTGTTTCAGAGTATCTGTTTTCTTCTTGAAACTCTTGACATTGAAGGAATTTCCACAGGTTCTGCGTACTAGGTTCTGACATACTGTAATCCACATTCAGCTTTTCTTTCAGGAATTGCTTCAAATCCACACAATGTTTTTAGGTTGAAGGTACCTCAGGACAAAACTTTGTCCCCATCAACTGCATTGCAACTTCCACTGAAGCTGCTGTGGCATGGATCTGTTTCCACAGATGAAATATAACTTGCCAATTTCTGAGGTTCTACCCGCCTTCCTGATTGCTCCCCAACCAAAGCTTACATGCTTGATTTGACACATGAGAGACACTTAGCAGCATGGGTTCTTCTCCAAGAGTCCAAGTGCACACGCAAATTTGTTGTCAGGAATAGTTCTTGTCACCTTGCAAAGACATGTGAACCCCTTTGACCCTCTCTGAAAAAAAATTAAAATAATAGAGCTTGAAGGAAACTGTGCTTGCTTCCCATAATTTTTTCTATGGTTTTGTTTCTTTAATACAATTCCTTTAAAATAATCTAGGAATGTAGTAATGCTCTGTCTGACTTGCAGTGACAGTCAGGAAGACTTGATTCAAGAAGCTGCCTGTGAGTCCATTAATTTCTATCTGTCAGTTTGTCCTGGTTTGAGGTAAAACGAACCAATTTTCTGTTTTACAGTTTTACTTTCTTAGCTGGGTCTCTTCTAACTAACTAAACTCTGAAATTAACAGCACATTGTTCAGAGCTGTTCCGTCTCACAGTGATAAGACCTGATTATACCAAGGGATGGTGCAGAGAGGCCCTTGTTTAGACTTATTGCTGGAAGAACCAAGGTCAGAACATTTTCGTCGTTCGCCCGTTGGAGGTTCCCACCTTCAAGGAGGAGCGGACAGGACAGGTGACCCAGAACGGACCAACAGGGGTATTCCATCCCATCAGCATCATGCCCTGTATAAAAGCTGAAGGATCAACAGGTCAACTCCCCTTAGGCCCCTTCGCTCTTTCTCGATGGCTGACATCCGAGGAGGACTCTGCCTGTTCGTCTGCCTTTGATCCTGATTCGAGCGTTCCTGACTCCAGATCTGGAATCCGGCTCCTGTCGATCACCGAGCCCAGTTTGGGACTTTTCCTGAAGCCTGCTGGTGATGTGGTCGTCATCCTAGGAGCTTGATACAGTTTTGTATATATTGTATACTCCTTTTTTCCTAAATTTACTTTTTTTTTATATTACTTATATTTTCATTAAAGTAGTTTAGTTTGTTCTAAACTCTTGAATCTCTTTAACTCCTTCCTCTCCTCTCTGACCAAAAGGGGGGAGGGGGGAACATCTGTCAATCAGGTTTTGGTAAATTTGGCTGAAACCACGACACAGTTACTCAGACAAAAGGTCTGCCATTAGTCATTGAGCCTTAATAGTCCCTATTGCTCTGATTTAACCAGTTGAATTTCAGAATATGCCTAGTTTATCAGCAGTAATAAACTGTGAAGTCACCAGTAAGTCTGGCTTTTCCCTCTATCTTTCTCCCTGGACTCTTCCTCTATATTAAAAAAATAATCTTAACTAAAAAGCTAGCGGTACATATAACTTCAGTAATAACTAGGGAATGCTGGGTACTAGGGATTGCCATTTCTGTAGTGTTTCTCCAATATCCTGTTTCATATCTGTTTTACAACCACAGAGTTGGAAATCCAGGGGCTGTGGCTGAGAAAAGGTGATGAAAGCTTGGGCTTAAGATAAAAGCCAAAAATTAAACAAAAGGAATGACTTCTTACCACAAGTAGCTTTTCACCTTAGAAATGAGGAGGTGCTGACCAGGGTTACTGCTTACCCAGCTCCTCACTTTTCTCGGGAATTAGGTGGTTTGTACTACGTGAGCCATCTATGTCTTGTCTGATCTCCCTAGGATTTCTTATGGTACTCGGCATAGTAATAGTTGGGAACTAGCAGAGGTTGGTGGTTCATTTCTGTGGCTAGATAAAAGCTGGATCAAGCCTTTTTCTGTGCTGTAAGAAAACATGAACTTGGTTATGGCCAAGATGAGGAAAAAATCCCATGAAAGGAAAACCTAGTGTGGAAGATAATAGGGAGGATGGGAAGAGTTGATGGGGACATGGTCTGGGAAGAATTAGCAGAGGTGGAGTTGGAGCCCTCCTGGGCTCTTGGAGGTTTTCTTTTTGTTTTTCCTTTTTGAGGAGCAAATCAGATGCACTCACTAATTCCCTCACCACAATCCCAAGAATCCAACCTTTCTGTTTCTTCAGTCTTGGTCATTAGTGCCTTATTTCCATATGTGCCCAGTATTTTAAAAAACAGCTCCTACCAACAAGCTCCATGGCCTGAACACCCCATGATCTAATCCCTTGCAGTTTGGGGTAGATTATCCAGGCTGTGGATCGCTGTTCTCAAGGTTTCCTGCAGCAACACAGTCCCCTTAGGAGCTTGACATGGTGCATGTCACATGCCAGGCTCTTGTTGCTCTTTAAAGAAGCTGTCTACAAAATCTGTTTACTACATTTCTGAAGCTAAAGGCACACAGTCAAACTTGTACATTTTATTACCATGGAGTATGGTTTTTTGAAGTTTTTAATTTTTAAGTTCTCTCTCACAACCTGCTAATATCCAGTTGAGAACTAACTGAATAAGAAAAAATAAAAATTGCCCATTGAATACAGTAAAGGAGGAATGCAGCTGACTAGTGGGAAAATCAGCTTTGGGAAACAGGTAAAAAAGTCAGGACTGTAAACCAGAAGTGCTACTCAACCCACAATAAGTCCCAAAGAAGCTGGAAGGAAGGAAGAAAGAAGTTAGAATGGGTGCCCTGAAAAAGAAGAGAAAAAGGGAGCACAGAAAATACAGAACATCATAGTAATTAAGAATAGAAAGATCCCACATGTATAGCCATCCATCTCTAGGCAAGCCAAAAATAAAAAGCTTGAACCTTCTGGGGAATGGAAAGTGGTGAAGAAACCTGATCAGCCAAATAACCAAGTCTTGTCAGGTTGACAATGCTGTCATTCCTTGCCTGTTGTGAGATGCCATCTGTGGTAATCTGAGGAAGAATAAATGCAAGGAAACTGTGCATCTGGTGTGCAAAAACCTGCTTTTCTCAAGAAGCTTCTTTCCTGCATTTGTTAAATAATGTATTGCTGTGAGCAGCAGGAGGAGCTGTGGAATTCCACTGAGTGCAGCTGGGAAGTTTTTTATGCTTCTAAAATCCCAAACCTTCTGAGCCTTGTAAACCCTCTAAAAGGTTTAATTTTTTATTTTTTTTTTCCAAAATCTTCCACAGCAGGCTATTTATCTATCACTGTCTTGTGCTCTAGTTACAACTACCATGCAGCAACTGCTCTGGGAACTGCCAGATACAGCTGGATTTACTAGCTTTGTTTTTAAATTCAGAGATGACTGAACTCAAGGAAAATGCTTTTTGTTTACCATGATGCAATTCTTTCGTAAGCTAATCACAGTGTCGGGACATACTTCATGAGGCAGTGTCTTTTAACTATTTGGTAGTGATGAGCTGTACCTCAAGTAGGAAGAAAATACGGCACAGTGTTAAAATGTGATTTTCTGATTTATATCTATAGGGATGACCTGTAGGTGTAGACACTACAGATAGCAGGGCAGTAGTNGCAGCAGGAGGAGCTGTGGAATTCCACTGAGTGCAGCTGGGAAGTTTTTTATGCTTCTAAAATCCCAAACCTTCTGAGCCTTGTAAACCCTCTAAAAGGTTTAATTTTTTATTTTTTTTTTCCAAAATCTTCCACAGCAGGCTATTTATCTATCACTGTCTTGTGCTCTAGTTACAACTACCATGCAGCAACTGCTCTGGGAACTGCCAGATACAGCTGGATTTACTAGCTTTGTTTTTAAATTCAGAGATGACTGAACTCAAGGAAAATGCTTTTTGTTTACCATGATGCAATTCTTTCGTAAGCTAATCACAGTGTCGGGACATACTTCATGAGGCAGTGTCTTTTAACTATTTGGTAGTGATGAGCTGTACCTCAAATAGGAAGAAAACATGGCACAGTGTTAAAATGTGATTTTCTGATTTATATCTATAGGGATGACCTGTAGTCACTACAGATAGCAGGGCAGTAGTTTCCAAAGTCAGTGGCCTTTACACATTATTTCAGTAGGCTCAGAGTTAAGCAAATGATACATTTAGGAACCTTTTTGAAAATCCTGTTCTTTGCTTTCCTATGGGTGAAATAGTTGGTAAATGCATAGCTATTGGGATGTCTGTGGCAGATTTTGTTTCTGCGTTTTCTAGTGATTTTTTTTAGCCCATGTTGCTTTGTGTAGAAGGATGAGAGTGTAGAAAGATTAGACAGTGCATGTTCATTTTATTGTCTGAAACGATCAGTATCTCTGTTTTCTATAGTCATTTCTTTGAGCTTGCCAGTGCTTATTATGCCTCAGGAAGCATCATCTCGCTAAAGAGTACCTTTGTGTCAGTGAATATAAAGAAGCACAAAATATTTGAGAGAATATGCCTTTCAAGCCTGGTATATTTTAGAATTAGTGGGATAGGTTAGATTTAGATCTTTATCCATAACCATACTTTCTGTTAACAGTCTCTTATATTTTTTAATTTTATTTTAAAAATATGCCTGAGAATGCAGATTTGTTTTAGATTTAATTGAAAAGATGAGAAAACTAATTTTACTCTGAGATGATATATTAGATAAAATTTATGAGCATTTCAAACGAGAAGGTTATGTTTGTATCTTTCTTTATACTAAATTAAATTAGCATCCAATACCCTTGACAGTACAATTACTGGAAGGATTAATCCAAGCCTAGCTGAGTCTAAAATTTATCAAGGAAAAGCTATTTTCTTTCAGTAATTCATATATTCAGTCAAATATTTTTAAAAGCAACAGCTATCAGACCTGCATAGGTTTCATCCCCTGATACTTGGTAGTTTCCCACAGCAGAAATTCCACATATGTGTGTGTGAAGTTCTGTGTGTGTATAAATGTAGCATTTACAGGGATGGAGGGAGAAGATGGAAAAGCACTCAGGGTGACAGGCATACGAATGTGTGCACGCTTCACAAATACTTTAGACTAAGACTCCAAAGAGCTTATCCGTTTGTCCATTACCCTGAAAGATGCTAGCTGAGACTTTCACCCAACTAAAAATAAAATTTGTCCTCAAAGGACCGTGTTGATGTGGGAAAAGCAGCTATGCTGAAAGATGATACTCTGGAGATTATGACCCACGAGAGATCGTTATTCCTTGATTTGTTTAAAAATTATTTTAAAGAAAATAAAAAATCCTACAGAATACCATAAGCATTAAAAATATAAATGTCCTCACAGTTAATTACTTTACTGGCTATTACATAGTTTTCCGCTAAGATGAAACAGCGGCATAAAGATATTTTAATGCATTTAATTTATCATTGAAATATGATTACAGTTCTGGTGGTTTGGATTTATTTTTTTTTTAGAAAACAACAACAGAAGCACAAAGCTATATTTAAAACAGGCTTTGCTTGTCACCCAGAAATTTTCCCTGTTTCTCATAATTTTACTTGAAGACCTCTTAAATAATGAACAGTTTCTAGCAATTAATGATTCCCTCAGGTAAGTGAAAATGTAAATCATAGCTTGCTCAAACTTCTGTGTTCTATAATTTGTCTCAGAGCTAAAGAATATTTCTTTTCCGTAAATATTTCAAAAGATTTAATGTTACAATAAAATCTACAGTGCAGTGTTATTGGCCTTAGAGATCTCATTTTAATCCTCTTGGTATTCCTTGCATTTACTTAAATTACTGTTTTACAGCTTCATTCTTATACCTGATGAATTCCAAGAGATCTATTGCTAATCCATTTGGAAAATGTAAATCCACAGAGTATTCTCTTTAATCATGTTAAATTACTTGTACGTGAAAGAAGTTAATGGTAATTTAATTTAAATTTAAAAAAAAAGAGACCAGAATATTTTTTAACTTTGTATTCATTTTCTCTACATGGAGAATAAGATGCTCTAAGATCAGATGCAAATGGATGTTTCTACCTTAACTAAAATATTGAATTTCTTTATCTGTATTTGTGATTTAAAAACTAAATTTGTTTCCCAGCAAATGAGTTGATGGCTAGGGATATATATTCTCACATATATATCATATGCAGGAATATATACAGAAAATATAATTGATGTATAAGAAAAATTATTTGCATAACAGACCTGATTCAACAAATTGCCTGAATCTAGTCAGGCAGCAGAGACTGGATACACCAAAAATAACCAATTCATTAAATTTCAGGTAATAAATATTCTGAATAAACTTTTCATGAACATCCCATAAACCAATAAATATTTATAGGAATTACTTAACCAGTGGAGAATAACAAGTAACCCAGGGAAAAAAAGTATACATTGTGGGTGAATAACATGCAAAGGGAAAGGACTTCATGTCACTGTATAAATTATTCATTGTGAATTATTCTCTTGACTGTAAAGGCTAAGAAAGGAAAAAATTAAGCTTATTTTGCATATTTTGTTCACTACTTTTTGAAGTGCTTTACAGTCATTAAACCAGCATTTTTACCATTTCATAGGTGGATAAAGCTGAGGCATTAGGAATTTGTGATTTAGGTAAAGCCACAGATTAAGTCAAATGTCAGGATTAGGAACTGAAAAGCGATTCTTGATTTCAATTTTTAATCTCTGCTCAGTAATTAATTCTTCCAGATTGATTATCCACTGAAGGAAATAGGAAGACAGGGAGACAAACTTTTGGCTCAAGCACCGGCAATAAGAATAGGGTCAATTCACACCTCATTCCTCGTCTTGCTATTGATTTATAAAGAGATTTTGTTTCAGAGTGATAAAGCCTATCTTCAGGTTCTCTCTCTCTTCATGGATGGCATTCACAACCCATGTTGGTGGGTTTAGGATCCTGAGAGTATCTGGAACCCCTGGGTGATGAGAGACGGTGGAGACCATCATAGTCTTTCAGTTTAGGTTCTTTTTTTTTCCACCCCCAGCTCACTTATCTTTATCCTGAGGAGGTGGAAATGCTGCTGATGGTGGCATCCCCCTGCCTACATTAGGCCTGAAGGGCAGCCTTGCAGTGAGCAGGGAATTACAGTGCCCGGGAAGGTCAGCTCCTATTCTGTAGGTGCACCTGCTGATGAAGCCAGTAGAGTCACTGCAGGAGAAGGGAAGAACTTTGAAATGTCCATAAAGCATCCATAGCCTCTAGCCTCCAGCACCCAATTAAAATTACTGCTTTTGAGCTTGAAGGCTGAATTGTTCCAGACAGGCTGTTTTAAATACTTCAAGAGAACAACCATTACTTTCCCTAAGGCCCCACTCCAAGGCTGTAGATATCCTAGCAGTAAGCTCCTACACAATGTGCACGATGGCTTGCTATAGGAACCCACTTCATTTCTGCTCCACCATTTTTATTCTTGTACTACCTGCTCATCCATTTCCCAACACAACCCCTGCTGGTCTGAATTCATGTACCTTTCTTCAGGACTTCTTTAGCTGACACACTTTTCCAACCCGTATCTGTCTATTTTCTCCTGGTGCTTGATCAAGCTTAATTTGAATGCCCCAGGCAAACAGAGACATTTCACTTGTTTCTTTGCTTAGATGCTTCACCAGTCTCCAGGACAGGTGTGAAACCTCTTGGTGCTTCCTTACTCATGAAAGATCCTTGATTCATATATGAGAACTTTTTCATTTAGACCCACCTGACCACACAAACCTCGGTCATAAGCATGACCACAGCGAGTCTTCTCCTTTGCCTATGCAGGACTCCTACAGCTAGCAAGAAATAGGTGAATCTTGATAGCTCTTAAACCAAAGTTTAGACAACTGTGTTGGTAGTGAGATGAATTTTGAGAAGAATATGGTCACATATATACATCTAGATCTGGACTGATATTTTTAGACGTGTGGTTACTAGGTAGACAGCAGCTCAGAGCAAGACTTAGCCCTATAGTACTCCCCTCATAAGCTTTTCTTTCTGTGTTTATATGGGTAATTTGGAACTTGGGGAATGCTCTGTCTCACAACTGAGGGTTTCAAAGCCCATGTGTGGTGCAGTGGTTGGAGCTGGTTTCCACAGACCAGGTGAGTGCTTTAAACTGCAGGGCTTCTGGTGAAATGAGATGCAGCTCTCCCCTGTGTAGTTGTGTTTTCTTTGAAACTGGGTGTGATCACTCGCGTTAAGATACCCAGGATATGCCTTCCAGTGAATTAAAAGCAGAGTTTTCTCAGTTGTTAAGACTTGAGCAATTCTACACAGAAGCAGGAGCGGCTATAAAATCCTCCTGATCACTGCAAACTTGGCATTTAGGGGACACAAAAATGAAGTAAGAGATTAAGAGTCAAGGACTCGCTATCATTATTTTTCTTAAAAAGTTTCTCTTGAATTCTATAAAATTTGTTTATTTGTCTCAATTATTTTTTTCTCATCGCTATGAGTGAACATGCAGGCACTTTTTTTTAGTGTGGTTTTTTTTTTTTTTCCCTGTGGTTCTATTCGTTTTCCAATTTGGATAAAACCCCCTAGAATGTCTTTTAAGAAAATTCAGGGGAAATTGTGCTTTCTTGCCTCATAAACAGGCATTATCCACCTGAAATATCGCAAATTTTAAAATTAACTATTTAAAAAGCAGTATAGTATGGCATTCCTACCTTTTGCTAAGTTTAAACATGTTTTCCCTCCTGTTTTGCTCTTGAAAAGTTCCCTCAGCCATCGGGAAAAACTGGCCAACTCGGAGACGCTCCAGGGAATGTTTAAAGGAGTATATGTAAAGAACTGTCAAACCCCAAAATTAAATAGAGAAATCAGTTTGCTGTCCTTCTGCCTGTAGTCCAGAAAAAATTTTCTTCCAAGTAGCTGCTTCTGTTTGATTGTATATATTCCAGTCTGGATAAAATGGAGAGAAGAGAAGAGAATGATCCATAGTGAATTAATTGAATATGATGTTAAACGGTTCTATTTTCTCCAGTGTGCATTCTACTTTGCTTCTTATATCTCTCCTATTGCTCTGGCGTCTGAGTACATTTGTTAAGCCATTTAAATAAATAAATAACAAAAAACCCACAAAGCCCCGAGGAATCATGGAGAAATTGCTTTTCATGGCGCACTTGTTTATACAATGATGTGGAGTTTCGCTGCATAGTTGTGGGTGGTTTGGATGCTAGTTATAGTGAGTTGCCTAAAAAAATCTGCGTATGAATAAACCTTGTAGACTTCTGTTGTGGTGAGTATTCAGATACTTAAATACCTCTTAGTAATATATGAAGATTATGTATCCCTCAGTGGCCCCAGGTGAGCATTATCCATGTGGGTACTTTGCTCGTAACTCTTCCTTTTCCCTCTTTTACTGTGAACAGTGATACAGATTCTCTTGTACAGAAAAACTACAGAGACAGAGAAGATGGCTGGACTAAAAAAGGAGACCTGGGAATTGAAGAATGCAAAAGAAGAGGAGGAAAATGGAAAAGCAGGACATCTGAAGATGAATGAGAAAACAAGTGTGTAATAATACAAGGTATTACAGCCCTGTTCCTCTGGCTGCTGTAGCTTTGAGGAGGTTATTTGCATTTGCAGAGATCATTGTACCATTCATCCCACATGGGATCTTTTATTTAACTGTGGAACTTAGAAAAGCCTAGGGTTGTTGAGAAAAGAGGTGGTAGAGATAAAAATGGATTGAACAGTATTCTTGTCCTCAATTTAAATAAAGACAGAATTTTAAATACAGGCTTTAAAGACTACAGGAATTTACACCATAGTAGTAGCCATGTTCTTTCTGTGTTCAGAGCTCTACCATGGCCCCCAGGCTCCATGTCTTACTCTTGAGAATGTGCAGAAGGGTCTATTGCCGAGGACTTGGGTCTCAGCAAGTGCAAGCCTTTAGCACTTTGCTGCACTGAACTTCATGGGGTTAATTTCTCTCTTTCTCTAGCCTCAAGAAAAAAGAGAAGAGAAGAGAAGAGAAGAGAAGAGAAGAGAAGAGAAGAGAAGAGAAGAGAAGAGAAGAGAAGAGAAGAGAAGAGAAGAGAAGAGAAGAGAAGA
>VZRU01004800.1:263593-410783 GCA_013398155.1 Pedionomus torquatus | reverse complement strand
CCCCCATCCCTCCGCCCTGGAGTCAGACACTTTAAATTGTTCCTGATGACACAGGAAGACAATTTTTGCGTGGAGTCATGGGTGACAGTCCCCGCTGGGTGGCAGCGCTCGGCCGCTGCTCTGCCCGTCCGGACGGCACCTCCCGCTGCTGGACCCGGCGTGGGGACGGGTTTGAACCCCACTGCTGCAACCCAACGGTACTTCTCAAGAAATCTTTACTTAAGTGAAAAGCGCATTTTGGTAGATTTTTAAGGACAGGAAGGATTTTGATGACCTTTTCCATAGCACTGCCTCTATCATTTACCAGGTCCCTCCCTCCTCAGGACTGTAACTGGAGCCAGAGTACATCGTATCCTCTAAGAAGCCATCAAGTTTCATGTCAAGAATCCTCGTGATGGAGAATCAATACCATCCCTGTGTAAATGGTGTCTATGTTTAACTACCGCTTTTCTCAAAAAAAAAAAAAAAAAAAAAAAAGCACATTCCATTGGGAGACAGGATATTAATGTATGCATTCACCCTTCAAGAGCAGTGTAGAGTATCTGGAAATTAGGAGAAAACTAGCTACCTTAAAGCACCCAGCTGTATTAACAGCACTTTTCTCACTCAGACAGTTTTTATTTAAGAGTCCTCAGAATATCTCAATGGCAAGTTTCCCAACAGAGGATGTTGTCAGCCTATAATTTTTACTTTATGGACCCATTAACAAAACCTGACAGCTAAATTATAGGTTCTACCTCTGGTCACCCCAATAGTATTTGTGAGTGGCCATGAATGACTGCAGACATTTCATTTGTGGATCCAGATGATCTCTTTGGCTTCAAACATGTATTAAAATGAATACGCACAGCAAACAGAAATGTCTGCTTTTTAAATAGACATCCAGAAAATGGAGAGTCTGTGAGGCCACAACAGAATTTCAAAGCACAGTGTCCCAGCACAAAAAACACATTTTGAGAATCAGTGTAGTTTGGTTTTAATTCGCTCGAATCCACAGAGCTATCCAGTTTACAGTGACTGGTGGTCTGGCCTCTTTTAATATCTGTCCTTCATCAAGTTTTTTAGGAGAACTGAAAGCGTATATAAACCAGACAAGGCACTTACTAGTGTAAAGCAAGACAGCCAGGGTCTGCTGCAGCCATAAACAAAATAGCTGAGTGCCTGGAGCAGAACAGGGAGGGTCAAAAAAAGCTAAGAGTCATCCGGGAAAAGAGGAGGGGGAAATTGCATTGGTGCTGCCTCCTCAAGAATTCACCTGGGATGTGAGATGCAAAATAAAGTGCCCCTGCCTTCCCTCGGGCAGATACACAGATTAAGTTCATTGGAATGTATGACGAATTCTCTTTTATATGAGGATGATGCACTCAGTACAGCCCAAGTGTCTGTACCTGAATGTCAAAGCAGAGCCCTAAAAGATTACATAGATCCCCTAAATAAATATTACTTTCAGAAACAGAGAGCAGCTCTGCCTTCTGTTGCTTTACCAGATGAGCTGCAGAGCTCTGTATTTTTAATAATCCCCTCTGCTAGCACATGAATACAAAAAATATAGGTTTGGTTATCAATGCTTAGAGAGATAAGTTGTAACATGGTGGGGGGGGGGACGACAAGGGACTATTATTATCAGAGTAGAATCAAAATTATTTACAGTACAGCATTGTTACTCCTGCCAAGTGCTAAGCAGACAGTTGCAACCTTTTATGTATAGTGAGATTTGTCTTGAGTTAACTGATATTAATCAGATCAACCCATCTCTCCTCTAATGTTGCAGTCCGGTGTTTGTGTAAAAGGGTTTGTGTCCAGTCTCTCTTCAATGTTAGAAATTTGGTAAATCATTAGGTACAGATACTATGCTGTCTAGACTAGGTATAATTAATCATTTAAAGGACATTCCTCCTTCTCTGTTTAATTCACAATCTTGAATTTAATGAAAACTTCAAAACAGTAATTATGTGACTTGCAAAGAGATTATTCATCTTTTCACTAGGCCCTAAATTGTTTCTCATGTTCCATTTTCCTAAGCAGACTTCTCCGTCATGGGAAAAAATCACTGTCTTGTGATAACAAAAAGCATTACAGCTAATTGAGTCACCCTCATCTTTTTTCCTCATGAGATGGCTTCTCCGAAGTAATTATAAATCCACTTTGATTTGATAACATTGCATTACAAAAGATGATCTTTGGTAGGATTACTCTCAGTTTCCAGCAGCAGAACTGAGTTCAGGGGGAAAAGCCAGTGGAGAATTTATCACTAGTGAACTTAGTCGAGGACTTTCTTGTGGGCTTGGGTTTGGCCCTGCCATTGCTGCAGACGGTGCCCTTCTGAAGGCACGGCTGGTCTTTAAAACACAAACCATTTCATGGCATATTATGAAAAAGCATTCAAGCCTGTCAAAGTTGAAGGAGCTTCTGGATGATGCTCTTAGTCTTATGGCTTAATTTTAGATGGAGCAGGGAGTTGGACTCAGTAATCCTTATGAGTCCCTTCCAACTCGAGATACTCCATAATTCTAAGAGCAAGTAGGGGGCAATCTTTGGGAGGCTCAGTGCTGGCGGCTGCACATCGTAAGAGTTCTGTTATGAAAAATGCCATATGCTTATATAATAAAAATAGAAAAATAGTTAATTCCACTCACTTCCATAAGGCCCATATTTTGTCTGATAAGTATTGATGTTTTATCTGCTGTCTCAATATGAAGCAGAAAAATGTCCTCTCCTACTATTAGTCATCACATGTACTGTTTTTTTCATATGTAAACTGAGAAATTAATTACTACTCTAGCTGTACTTTTATGAACACTAACTATTAGTGTTCCTGTAGGTGGTTTCCTTCCCACGGGGTCCTACAACACTAGAACACAGTTGTAGAATATATTCATTGTTGGCATTGGAAATTGGTTATCCATTCCATTGTTTTCATTTTCAGATGGGCTGATCAGGAACCTTCTGTCGGGTTTCGGTTCTGGTGCCCCACAGGCAAGCTGCTGCTCTCTGGTGTGGGTGAAAGAATCAGTCACTTTGAGTCGCTGCAGTGCTGACACAGTGTCCTGAATTCTCCTGCGGCAGAATTACAGCTGGGTGGAGTTTAATCCAGTTAACATCCAATTTACCTCTAGATAATATAATACCTCCAGACAGATTTGCTTTCCTTCCTCAACTCCAGCAAAGCTTTTTCACTCAAGGAACACAGAATAATCCTTAATCTCCTTCCATCACTTTGCCTTTTCATATTCTCTCAAACTTCCCTTTACATGAATTTAAAGAGTCTGAAAGTAGGATAGTTTCATATTGAGTAAAGCCAACAGCATTTGCTGTAAAAGAAGATTGACTGAATCCATTTCCATGGGAAAGGATGCACCCAGTAGTACATTATTCCATTATACCGTTCTCTCGATCGATCCCTTTACTTTCTGGTAAAAGGAATCAAAGTTTTAGTAGATTGACAGTAAAAATAACTAGTCTGTGTTTTTGAAGTAGGACAAGAGTGTGGTTGATGACTCTTTCTTTTTTTATAGACCTTCTCAATATTCTGTAAACATCTATCTCCAAGTGGAGGCAGAGTACATAAAGAAAAGGTTCTTTCTAGGCCTCAGGGCAAACCCAAAGCATTCAGGTTGGATTTGGCTTCTTATTCATCCTCTAAAGCTCAGTGCATACTAAAATCTCCCAAAGACACCAAGAGTTTTTGTTTTTCTGCTTCTCTGTTTTCCTTGGCAACTAAACCACGTTTTACATAACCACATTATGTGCTTCACAGTAATATATGAGATTTCATAAATGATATAAATGGCCTCATACAAATTCAAAACAGCACAAGAGTCAATAAACTTATATTGCAAGAACTCCAGACCGCAGCAGGGAAATATCTGAGCCTTTCAAAATTGGTTCATTTTTTCTTTAAAAAAAAAAAACAAGCCCTTTCCTCTAACTCCCCTAAAACACTGAAATTTGGATGTGTTCAATTTCTTCACTGAATGAGTTTCCTAACATTTCTTTTTTTATATATCTTCATCAAATTATTTTTTCCCCTCGTTTAACATTATTACTTATACACATACATATCAAATAGATCTGAAATTGGTTTTACAGGGCAACAGATATGCTATAAAACATATTACTTAGGAGGGTACAAGCTTTGGCTCTACTGGTCTGCAAATAATTTATGGGGAAATATTCAAACCTAATTAATGTAATTCAAGTGGTGCTGAAAGAAAATCTTTGTCCATGGTCATATTTATTATAGGTATACATTACTGAATTATAACTGAATTATCTTCATGTTTATCTTTGATGGCCCAGTTGCCAGTAAGGCTGGTTTGGGTGTTCTATTTGTTACAACTTCTATTTAAAAATATAAAACTGTAATTCAATTGTAATTGAAAATTTTTTACTGCTTTGTTTGTCTGACTGTTTCTTTTTCCTAAGTCACTGGTTCATTGAAGATCTGTCCTCTTTTACTTTCATCTTGACTCTCCCACTATTCATTCTGTTCCAAGTGACTGTGTTCTTCAAAAAAGACCTCCTGAATGTTAGAAAACTAGGTTTTTACCTTACTGGCTCACTTTAGAACTGTACAGAAGAGACACGTGACATTTTGTGGCCCGATCCCGTGCCCAGAGTGGTAATGAAAAGACTCTCATTAGCCTCAACAAGCACTGGATAATGATCTTCAGTCTCCTGTTTTTAGATTTCATAAAGCAGCCTGACTAACTGAGTCACTTAAACGCTGATAAGACTTCTTTTTCTTCCAGATCCCACATGTGTGTAATTTGATAATTTGTTTCTTTCTAAATAAATTATCAAGAGTAATAATAATTTCATTTTTAACAAAATCATACTGAAAAGTTATATATTTCTCATTTTTCATTTAAAAAGACATGAAAGTTATCGTTGGTGAGCAGTAGTCTCACTTTTACAAGAAAAAGGAAGGGCTGGAAGTTACATGCGTCAGTTGCAGATTTTAAGATCCAATGAAAATATGTGAAATTTTTTAACAAATATTCTCTATCTGTAAATCTCCCAGGACTGAAAAAAGGAGAAGCAAATGAAATGTATAGAGGCAGTTGTCTAAATCATCCAGGTAGTATTCGGTTTATCTTTCTATTTATTATTCTGAGACAGAAGGGTTGTAAAAGCCCCAGGACTTCTGTTATTTTTTCTAAACTTTCCTTAAGCAGCTGTTGAATGAAGGTTAAAACAGCTTTGTCTGGAAGCAACAAGCATGTCAAGCGTTCTCCATTGTTTTAATTTGCTCATCAGGCTGCCCCAAATGCCACCTAGACCTCTTCATTTCATGCTGTCTTCTTTAAAGTATATTTACTGAAGCAGCTGAAAAATAAAGATTTCTCATGAGTTTACCAAAAGGAAGGTGTGGATACAAGTGAGCACCGTAAAAAAACTTCAGACAAACTATTAAATAAAATCAACAGATTCTCGGGAAATTTTGTTTCTTTTTGGCACCATGTTTAGCTTCACCTGCAGTTAGTTACTTATTCATCCTTCTTTGCTAATCTCCATCTTGCTGAGCTTTGTCACAGTAAATGTACAGCTCTGCAGCATGTGCCTTTGCTAACATCCAAGGAAACAGTATGACATTTTCTTTGACTTGCATAAGATGAAGAAAATTCAAAGCCTAGTACTTTTATAGAAAAGTCTGCCTGTTGGTTAGGTTAGTAAAGAATTAAATTTGCCTAGGCACTTGGAAGAAATAGAAGTAGAGAGAGAGAGAATATATAAGCTTGACATTCAAACAAATTCAAACAACCTAATTCCTTTTAGAAACCCTTTACCGCAAGTTTGCAATTGTGCTGAACTGGACAGAAAGAAAACTCTTTGTGAAATAATTTTGCCTCTACTGAAGAATTTCAATGTGTGCTGTAGTGCTTCATATTTTATTAGCATACTCATTTTTTGTTGCAGCAGCAAAAATACAGACGTCTCAAAGCAATCTTATTCTCAACAATTTATATATATTTATATCTGAATGCGTATGGATGCGTATATGCAGTGCAGTATTGAAATGCTGTTAAAAGACCAGCCGTGGAATTGAATGCACTAATACACAGGCACACCGTTTGAAGGTGCCAAAGTTAATTCAGCAGTACCCTACGACTTTGGCACAGTAATATCAGCTATCTGATAACTTTTCAAAAAGGAACTCCAGTTTTTATTACTTCAAGATATTTGGTTTTACCACTTAAAACGTGGTTTTCTGACTGAATCAGCTAGTCTTTCAACTCTAAAAGGGCCATTTAGCTATTTTATGTTCTTTAAAGTTAAGGAGTTTGCAGTTATTGCTTTCCAGGCGCCACAGAACATTTTGCTTGTTGGGTTTCTGCTTGCCCTGTGGCTGCTCTGCTCATCTCCGACACGGGCGCAGAATCCTCTACCAGGAGTCTGCAGCCCCGTGCTCCCCTTCACTCTCAGGTTAGAAAGAGATATTTAATGAAAGGAAGTTGCTCAAAAGAGCTTGGAGGGGCTGGTCCTTTGAGAATAATGACAAAATCGACCCTTTAGGGTCAATGACAGAAATGGGTTTTCCCTTGTATGACTTCAATAAATTGTGTCCCGCTTTTATTTCTGGCACTTTGGCATTGTTTTTTTATTTGAAAACTAATTTAACTTAAAAGTCAAAAAGGTGTTTCTTTGAAAACCGGATTGGACTTTAAAACTTTTTTTTTACCAAGATGAAAACTTGGAGAGGACAGATTTATTCAGGTTTTTAGACCACCTAAAATACAGACTAAGCTATTTCATATGGTTTACAAAGTACCTCTCTGCTGATAATACTCATTCTCATCAGGCACTTACATGGATTTTTAGTTAACAGCATATCTTTTTATTTGGGTTTTTTGTTTGTTTGTTTTTTTTTTTTTTTTACTATTTTTACATTAAATATAGATTAATTTTAAGTCTTGTGGTAAATCAGGCCAGAAACTTTGCAACCAAGAAAGGAACCAAGATGCACACTACAGACAATTCTATAATCGAAGAGCATGTTCCGGCAAGAAAAAGCCTGTGAATAACTTCTGAAGCTAATTGACTTATTCACATAGTCATAATGACTTAGGTGCTTAAGCTTTGCAAGATTAGATTTGCCAGTGATGACAGTCATTATGATAACCATTGGGGGCAGCCCAGTTGAGAGGTGAAACACTAAAAAGTGAAATGACTCAGTAATGGTGCTTATTGTTCAGCGTGTTAATCCCATGACCGCTACTGAGTTACTTTAAGCAAGGGTGCATTAAAGCGAGTTCACATGATTACTGAAAGGAATATTAAAATGCTCTGTTATAGGTTAAAATATTCATTATAGGTTAAAATCTTTGTGAAAATTTTTTTCCAGCTTTCTTAGAAAAAGATGGGAAAGAATGAGCAGAGCTGAGGCATTTTTCTATTCAATTTTTATTACAGAATGACGTGATTGGTTTGATGAGCCTATACTGTTTTTCCTATTACTTTTCAATATAAAATTCTGCCTATAGATGGCACTAACTTCTTGCTGTTTCAGAGAATTCAAGAAAGAGCTTGACATACCCAAAGCATATCTTTGCAGTTTAGATCCCATAATCCAGCAGTGAGAGCGTAAAATAATGGGTTTGTAAATTACTTTAAAACAATGCAAAAGAGCACATATCTTTTTTTTTTTTTAAGATCATAATGACTGTCAGTGGAAAAGAGGATCAGGATGTCAGTTACAGATTCATAAAAAATATTTTTTGATGTCTTCTATATATTTAAAGACAAACTTTTGAAAAAAAAGTGAAATCTACTTTCAAAAAAAGGAATCAGAATGCTTTAAAACACAGTCTTGTGGTGGCAGTGTGTAAGTAATAATTCCAGCATAGAAAAAGTTGGTCTAAATATTTACTTTTGAAAATTTTGATTCCTCCATCATATTTATCTTCTGTATCTGTTTATGTATCTGCATTCATTAGATGAAAAAAGCAATATGGTCTCTGTATTGGACAGTCTGGAAAATGGTATTTGGATGCTTACTTATATATAGCCCTGCTGAAGTTAGTATGTTTGTATGTATAAGACTAAGCATGTATCTAAGCATTAAGATATGACCTTTATAAATTATGGGTGATAAATAACAAATATCAGGCATTTTAAATACTTTTTGCAGAAGCACTATGACACTGTAATTCACATCATTAGCACACTGATTTCTACTATTATTCCAAATTTACATTAAGCCTGTGAATCAGAGCAGAACAAGGCACAAAATTCAAAAGGTATAATTATTTTTTATTGCAAATGCAATTATTGATTCAGCAAGAATCTTTATTATTTTGGACATTATTAATAACAAACAAGAATTGACATTTGATAAAATCCTTGCATATAATTTCTTTTATCTGTTCTGAAATGATCACAGACTGATCAATAACATCCAGTGTGTGTTGTCCATGACAGAATGTGTTTTTAAGTACAAAAAAAAAAAAGAAAAATTATATAAAAAGAAGTAATTTACTCTATGTCTCTAGATTTATTCTAGCACTGGCTTGTATTTATAAAATGTACTGTTTAACTCAGTATTCTCCCATCACTTTTTGTGTGAGATAGCTAAACCAACCCTCCCTGAACTCTTGTAGAAAAAAAGTACAGAAAGCTTGTTTTAGTTAATTTTCAAGAAAAAAACTTCACTACCCTCAACGTTAATAACCTCTCAAGGTTCTGAATTGCAACAAACAGCTGTGGTTGGGAATATAAGACCCGTGCTTCTTCAGTGTAGGCTAGGGTATTTCTGGCAAAGCAAAGCTATTAAGGACTAGCACAAAATAAGATATATTGAAAGTATTTATTTGTGTGCTGATGTAGTCACCTCCAATACGTCATGAATACAAAGTCATATGTATTTTTTTTTGTAATTTAACCACAATACCTACTTATGTCCCTTGTTGATCCTTATTAGGAATACATCCTTCAAAACACACCACATACAGGCAACACTAAAATTTCAAATCCAGATTTAGACACAAAATTTGGACGTCATGTCCATCCCTTCTGCCTTTAGTTATATTTTAAGGAAACACACTGCAGTACAATTTCCATCGAGAGACTATTGCTTCCTTCTTAAGCATGTAAACTTTTTTAGAACTTTCTCAATACATTATTTCATTATTTAATGTTTCATTTTCAGTTCAGAAAATTCAATAATTCCATTTGCTTTAATATTCTAGTAGTAAGAAGTAAGACAGATGAATAATTGCGAAGTATTAAAAGAATTCAAATGATAGTGAGCCAGAGAACAAAGGGCAATAGAGCTGCTCAGCAAAAAGAGTCTTTGGGATCACAAAGTACTGGGCTACCTCGAGAACTGTTAAAAGCAAACAAACATGTGAAAGCTTATTTACACTTTTCCAGGAAATGGACATGGGCGTCAAGAGATCTTTCATCTGCTGAAGTAAAAAGAGAATAAGAAGAGAAGTGGACAACTTGGCAATGAAGATGCAGTCAAGATTGAAAAGAACCTAATACTATTCCCATGAGTGGACAAATTCTCTATCTCAAATTGAAGATGATAGAAACTGTGGAAAGGCAGAATTGGCTGGCAGAAACAGATGGAAATAAAAACTGTGAGAAGGATCTGAGGTGCAAAGCTTAAGGCACTTAAGCAGGTAAGTGGTGAGCAGGTATCTCCATCCTAGAAGGCTGAAAGATTTAGCATACGAAACCACAAGTCAGGCTGTAAGGGTTTTAAATAACTAGGCATTTATTTAAATTGCTACCATATGACTGAAGTGTAACAAATAGAGCATTTGTGTTACAAGCAAGGTAAGGAAGTCATCAAGGCACTACCAACCCATTAGTCTAAACTAGGTAAACACAGGCTACAGTTTTAATGAAGGAATCTGTAAGAATATAGATATAAATTTAAAAATAAAATTTAAAAAATAAGAAAAAGAAAGGAGACAAAATGCACTGTGGGTTTATCAGGTTAAGCTGATGAGTATCCTGGTAAAAATGATTTTCTGCTTTATATAACTGCTGATCTGAACCTAAGCCCCCAAGCCTGAAATTCATACAATAAGAAGAAATAAATTATTAAGGACAGCACAGAGATACCGATTAGCTGACAAAGAAGAAGGGCAATGAATTGTGACACCGAAGAACTATTGGGCTCATGGAGTTCTTTGAAATTAGTTTTTGGTGTTGATCTTATGCAATATTTTCAAAAGTAAAATTGATACAAGATGTAAGTTTAATTAAAGGTGCTGTTCAGGACAATTACACTTGTTGATGTTCAGGACTCATCTAAGTTACAAACAGGACTGGAATATTGATAATGGTGAAGACTAGAGAGATGAAGATCAGCACTGTGAGACAAGATATTTGAAGAGCAGTTTGTGACACAAACTGAGGGCTCCTGAGTCACATAAGACAGAGAAGTAGAACCTTACTATATTAGTTGTTAAATGGATGAAAGCAATTTTTTAATGTCCTATGGACAATAAAAGATTTGATACTACAAAATATCAAGTAAAGTATGTCTAGTATTCAGTGCATGAGGTCTTGGAGAGGACATCCATAATACCATATACTTTTATTTTCATAATAATAGTTACATGCACCAAACTGAAACAAATACTGGGAGGGACTGCGTGACAACTCTGATGAATGGAGTAATTATCATTAGTTGCTATCTCTTTTCTAACTACATTAGTTAAATATCTTCATTTCTTTGCTTTTCAACAGGACTTATGTTTCAATGCCAGCTCCTCCTGTGCCTGTATGTGTGCACACTGAATGTACACAAACATCATTCCTACAAACTCCAAAAAGAAATATAGGTGATGCTACTAAAATAAACTGCCAACTTGTGAAAAAGATTGTGATATCCTTCAATAGTTATGATATTAGACACATTTTATCAAAAAGTCCATTTAAACTGTTTTCAAAACAATGAGAAATAGCAGTGAATGTGAGTCATATCACGAAAATAGTTATTAAAAGTGTAAAGTATCCAAAACTTTTGCAGTGCTGTAAATGCAATTCAATTGATCTTGCTGCATTTTTATTTTCAAGAGATAGGAACATTATGTTCAAGGCCATTTTCTTTTGTGTTTCCTTGGGTGCAATCAGAAAGTTCTCTTTTTTCAGAAGAAAATAATAATTTGAACTAATGTCTGTGAAAGACACAACACTGCTAACGTGTTCTCAGAACCTGAAGCATGTATTGATGAAGTGGAAATGCTCTAGGGGAAATTTATTTCACTTGCAATTCATTTGGTTCCTGCCATAATTGGACAACGGATTTGAGCAGCTGCCAGAGAAAACGAGAAGTTGAACACTCAATCACCACCCCTGTAATTCCAAAATTTTAATTGTGTCGTTCACTGCGGGACTTTACGGGGAAAAGTTCTGAAGATGGAACACACCATGAGCATTGTATTGCTGACAGAGTCTTTTTTCTTATTCCAGACATCTCAATCACTGCCAAGCAGCACAGCCCAGCTCAGAGGAGCACGCCTCTGGTGCACAGAGCTCCTGCACCAGTCACTGGGGAAATGCAGGCAAATTATGCAGATGAAGAACGCGATCATGTGGATCTTCAGGGAAAAAGTAGAACAATAACATCCCTCGGTTATGTTTGAGTATCTAAATGAAGCTGAACCTTTCACGTGCACAAATTGCAATAGCGGTGTCCTAGTGTCTCATTTGTAAGTACTCAATTGAGACATCGGGAGCGAGATTGACAGGGAAGCTAGTTAATTTTGTAGACACCCACTGCCATGAGCAAAATATGTGCCTAACCCTGCAGGTGCCTAAAGCTTCCTCTGCATCAGCTTTCCTCTGGGAAAGCTGCTGGTGCATTGTTATAGACACTGAAGCCTTCACAGTGTTGAGATACTTGGCAGGTGACTAAGGTTTAAGCCCTGCCAAAGTTCAGAAAATACTCACCTACTTTACCTGGAAGTCCCAAGCCAAGAGATGTGCTCAGGCATGAAATAATGATCAGTGCATTGGCCTGGAACAAGAAAATGAAAACGCACATGAGTTCTATTGCTTTCTGTTCAGGAGGTGCGAGAGCTGGCTTCCCGCCTCTGTGCCAATTATTGTTCTAATCACTAAATCAGTATTTTCCAAACTGGCGGAGAATATCTGGAGGGTAGAGACAGGAAGGAGAAAGGCACAAAGGAAATATGTTATTTACTTTTGCAATGATGAAGGAGACCTAGCTACCTTTCAATGGGCAAGCGTAGAAGGTGTAGGGTTCACCTGGGAGAGGTCAGGATTTTAAAGGAGGAAGGTACTCAGCAGAAGTCATCACTGCACCTCTGTCTTTCTGGAAAGTCCTTAGCCTGTGTACTGGGTGAAGTGGAGTACCTCTGAAAAACATGAGTGAGAAATTTCCCATGCCAGGATAATGCCTGGCTCAGTTTGCAGCATTCTGCTCCCGCACTCCTGGCAAGTAATCCCCCTGATGAACTATTGACTATCAGCTCCTCTTGTGTTTGAAACAACTTGACGGCTTCCTGGCATTTGAAAGAGTGAGCTTAGTGTTGTGAATCTCTGAGAACGTTAGGATACTAACAAGAAATGCAGTTTAAATTACCCTCGCCTTCAGAGATATCTACCACGCTGACAATCTAAATCCCTGTTCAAGGAATTTTTGAGCCCTCAGTTATTGAGCACTTAACTGTCCTCATGCTGAAGTGGTTAGTTTGAACAGTCTGAATTTTACAATGTAGATCATCTGAAATTTAGGTCTCTGAAATCCCCAAGATTCCCCTATGAATTTATTCTTTTGTGATATTTTAGGAATGGCACTCAGCACACAGGCAATGTTAGTAGATGCAAATTTAAGTGCCATTGAGTACTTTTTTTTTTTTTAAAGAAATCAGAGATCTTCAGAATAACTTCCAGCCAATGTTGGAGAAGTTCCATGACAAACTGAGATGAAATTCAGTAAGTGGCAGCATGAAAGACACAGACGTGTCCTAGAATTTTACTAGCACAACAGATGTGTTAAACACTGTCTAGACTGTGTTTGAAATAACTTAGTAAAGAGCCATTCCCATTAGTGTTATGCAAAACCCCTCTCATTTAGGTTCAAATGTCATTAATACCTGTGATAATTATTACATCAAACATATATTTAGGAGCACTGGCTCTACCTAGCAGTACATAGTGCTGAAATGGTGAGGTAGAAAACTACTTTAACTTCAGGGTTCATTAAATATAAGCAATGGAATTGGGCACACTATCTAACAAGAGAAATTATAAATGGGAATGTGCATTTCTCAAATAAACAATTCTTACCTTAAAATTTACCATTACAGTTATAGTAAAACTTTATTAACCTTGCTGCCTTCTCACTATTGTCTGAAAACACTGATTTTCAAATAAATACAATGACAGAACTGCTTGAGAATGTTCCTTAGGTTTATAAAAGAAGGAGCATGGGAAAAAAATCTGTTTAAAGTGAATAGCAAAGCAATAAACTGTTCTGTGAAGTAGCAGCTTCTAAATTTCTTATTAAATGCTTCCTCTGTTTTTCTGATAGCTCAGATTTGAAGGCATTTGGCAATAGACTCAACAGCTTAGAACTGTGTTCTAATCTGGACACAATATGTAGCTTTTATTGCCATTTTTTCCTCTGAAAGGTGATGTACTGTTGGTATAAAATCTCACAGGGAATTTATTTGTGTAAAGTGCTTTTTCTGAAGTTCAGTTGTGTGAAGTCCTTACTCTCTGGCCAGTCCTTTGGCTTCTCTTATTTTTTAATGGGAAATCTTGAAATTAAGACGTTAGCTGAGATATTTGGGTGTCAGACATACTTCTTACTTTTAGTTGTCATTTGGCTAAGACATTATGAGTGTCTGTGACAGGTGATAAGGAGGTGGTGCCTGAAGCAAACTGGTAGAGCACAGCGATTTACTTTTTTAATTGCTGGCATAGAACCATTTTTAGTCACTGCGTGTATTATAAATAGAAGGCCATGTATTCTGCATGATTCATACATGTAATTTGATGAATGTGGGACTCTTACTAAATCCTCGTTAGCTGAAGGATGTGTGATTTATCTCAGGGCAATAAAAGAATGATGTGAGCTCATTTGAGCCTGTTGGACTGTCATTCTGCCATGTTTCAATCTTCCTTTTGTAGATGAAAGAGGAAACTGAACTATCCCGTGGACTGATGTTTTCTTTCACTGCAGCTTTGTTGTGTGCAGTAATATTAACTGCTTCCCATTTAAGTACTGATAAGTAACAAAGGACAAAGTTTTGATGTAATTAGAGTTTAAATGGACTGTAAAAATTATTTCCTTGTTAGTCTGATTTAATCTATTTTTTTTTTTTTTTGTAATAGGCTTGCTTCTAATGGTTTGTTGCCATGCTATGAAATGCTATGCAAAGTATATTCAGCCCTGTAGCCAACAAAAATCAATGTAATTTAAAAATACTTTTTATATTTAAAATGTATGGCCTGTCTATTGCTCCTGAGAAAGCTGGGAAAGCTTTATTTTTTCTGTGCATGTTTTGTATATAAATATAGAGGAGGGAGTAACACAAATAGCATATGAAACACACAGCTTATGAAACTTGCTAAAATGATCAATGTTTTTTATCCCACAGGATTGTTTTTTTTTCTTGTTCTCTTGGGTGAACATTGCAAAAGTAATTTTGCCAGCATGAATTCTTATCTGTCATAAAGTCACTTATTCTGTTAGTCCGTGTTTTACTTAAGAAATGTGACTGTGGCCTGCATTACAAGTGTTTTCCCTAAAGCTCATTTTGAACACATTTTGGTACTGGGAATGGCTGATACATGGTCCTTCCAGTTTTACAAGTTAGTTCTTATCATTGATTTTGTGTCTTACAAATCTCTAGTGAGTACAGAAAGGGTGAGCCATATTGTAGAAATGACCAAGGCACCAGCGAGGTCAAACATATCTCTCTCTCTTTTTTTTTTTTTTTTTTTTTTTTTGTAATTATTAATTTTAGCAGTCTTTGCTGTGGGGGGCAATTGTGTAAATAACTTATAGAATTAACCATTCACCTGGATGTTCAGCTTGATGTCTGGGCATCAGCAATTTGCTTTCCCAATGCAGTTCTATCAGGAAACTCAAGAAGTTAAATACACAAAAAAGAGAGGGGGAGGGAGGGAACAACTATTGCTGTAACTCTGGAAGTCTGGCTAAGAAATGAGGCTTCTTCTAGGTCCTTTTGACAACGTATTTGTTTGAGGATTGCCTCCTCCCACTCGCCTTTTGTGATGGTTTCTCCTCCTGATTCACTGAATGTGGCTAGTAGGACGTAGACTGCTGTCTCTATACTCAATCTGCATGGTGTCAGGGTAGAGAGAGTTAAAAAATACCTGCAACTGCTGAGTGAACTAATAGAGAGTCAAAAGTAAGACTGAAACAGAAAGACTGCCCAATACCTTTCTCAGGGAAATTTGGTGATGCTGGAAGCTGTGCCCCCTGGGAGACTGACCATGCTGTGACAGCCTCCCCATCCTGGCAGTGCCTCCACTGAGCACAAAGCTTTTTGCCTCCCTAAATCTATCCCCAAACCTTGATTAGAGAACCTCTGATAGACAAATGAGTTACTCCAGCCATAACATGGACATTGGTGCCCTGTTGCTCTTTGGCTGGCCTGCAATTCTTGGGAATTTGTCTCACGGCAGAATAACTGAAGTTATTGTGGGTTTGCTGTACATACCAAGAAATAAGTTGTGGCGATTAACCAGTGAGAATATCTTACTGTTTTAGTGCTGTATGGAAAAATCCCCTGACTGTTGTGAGCAGTAACAGAAGATCTTTGTTGTGAAATCACAAGAAACCTCTTTCTTGCACCCAAGAATCTTGCACTGCAACTGCTTTATATGCCAAATATGTCTCCCATGTGAACATATTATAAATCATCTGTGTTTTATTAGAAAAACACAACCGAGCTCTGACAAAGGGTACTCTCAGTAGGTTCAGTTGTTTGTTCCTGTCTTAAAAGAGGAATGTTGAAATCTGTTGTGTGAGCAGGAATTCCTGGCAAAACCCAGGAATGCTGGAGACATAACTGTTTCTCTCGGCTAATAAACACTGCAGGCTCTTATTAAACTAGTCCAGCCAGCATCAGGGCAGCTGCCCCAAACTTTTCACTGGTTGCCAAAAAGCAAGAATGGATGCACTTCATGCAGAAGGGGTAATACAACACTTTCTCTTCAAGGTGCATATATTGGTAGGGAGACGAGCTGTGCCCAGTACTCATGGGAGCCAGAAGAAAGGCTGCTCTTGGATTCAGTGGTTTTGGAGGGACATCCCCATCCCCTCAACGGTTCTTTACTTCAGAGAAACTGTTGGACTCCCACAACACTGGAGAAAGTGGAGAAAGTCTTTGGACTCTCCAAATTACTTTGGACAAAGTCACTAAAGTAGCACCTAATCCCGAGCTGTTTGGAAGTTAAGTGTCTCATGGAAATAGGTACTTAGCATCTAGGGAGTGTAGAAGGTTGGTGTTTGACCTAAGTTATTTATATTGGTGTTACTGAGTTCAGTGTTTGTATTGTTTTTTTTCATTTTATTTTATTTTCCTCTTTTCCCCTCATTAACCTCAACTGTTTATTCAGAAACTGAATCTATTAAAACTACTGGCAGATGCACACAGCTGTCAAAGGGACTGAAGTGAATGGAAGAGGTAGAAGCAATCTGCTCAATGTCACTGTAGACTTTAATCACAGTTAAGGAAAAAATTGGTTATATTTTGCTAGTTTAGTTCTAGGCTGAATCCATTGAATCTAGATGGATTCCACTGAATCTTTGAATTCGGTTGTGGAGCTGTGAAACTATGAGGGACATGTCAAAAGAGAAGCCTGTACCCTGGGATCTGAGAGAGGTTTTGGTTTTAAAAGAACTGACTATGTTGAGATTAGAAAGTGAGATTTTTCTTTTTTCAGCTAAGACTGTACAGTGAATTCCAATGAAATTTTCCATAGCAAGAATGACTTTTGAGGGGTAGATATTGTATAAAACACAGCACGCTCTCTGAAAAATCACTTGTGAGAAACAGGAGTCACTGCCTTTCAGTGTGGGATGCGACTTTCTGGCTTCAATGGATTCAGTAACTAAGAAGAAAGAACTATTCCATTGCAGAACACAGGAAGAGTGAGAGGCTTTTGTTTGTTGCAATGTCCAGTAGTTGCAGTCAATTCTTGTTGGCGTACAGAGATAACCTTTGCAAGGCCATCTTATTGGGTTGCTATAATGACTTTTTTTTTCCCCCCTTTTTTTTTTTTTAACAGGAATTGTCCAGAGAACAGTTATTCTTTCAACAAAAAAGGAACTTAAAAAACTTGGTTTTATCTTCAAAAAGGTTATGTTAAAATAATTTTGGGAAACCTTCCTGTTAGAAAAGTCAGAAGGTACTTCCTCTTTTAAAGCATAAGGTGTTGATGTGGCAAACCTGATCTTAAAGTCTTTTTCCAAACAAACAAACAAACAAAAAAGATAGGGCTTTTGGCAACATGTTATGTAAAAATTTGGCAACAGACTTCCTGATTTTTGATCTGAAACTTTGTTCTGGACTTGATCAATAATACTGTTGCTAATGTTTTCTCACACTTGATGTGTTTTGGGCAAGAGAAAAAAAATTAAGAAATTACATTTTCCACTGGAAAATTGTTTTCAAAATGTCTCAAAAAAGGCCATTACCAGAGTTACAAGCTGGAATTTACATATGTGAGTATCTAGCAGTTGAAGGCAAATATTTAAGTTAAAAAATAATAAATTTTATTATTTTTTATTATTATTATTACCAGGAGCTCTGTGTATGAATCATGTGTGAGTAGAAAGTCATAAATGCAACTACTTCAACATGTGAAAGTTAGAGATCTAAAATTGCCTTGGGAAAGCAGCAGTGCAATATTTGGGGGGGGGAGAGGAGGGGGGAAGAAAGAAAGAAAACAAACACTTACTTTTGCTTCTGAAAGCATGAATAAAACCTTTTTAGATCTGCTGGACTAAATCACTGCCCATGGACTTATGCTCTATAGAGCAGAGTTTACATCAGAACCTCAAGAAATATAGAGATGTCAAATTCAGTNGTAACTAAGAAGAAAGAATGATTCCATTGCAGAACACAGGAAGAGTGAGAGGCTTTTGTTTGTTGCAATGTCCAGTAGTTGCAGTCAATTCTTGTTGGCGTACAGAGATAACCTTTGCAAGGCCATCTTATTGGGTTGCTATAATGACTTTTTTTTTCCCCCCTTTTTTTTTTTTTAACAGGAATTGTCCAGAGAACAGTTATTCTTTCAACAAAAAAGGAACTTAAAAAACTTGGTTTTATCTTCAAAAAGGTTATGTTAAAATAATTTTGGGAAACCTTCCTGTTAGAAAAGTCAGAAGGTACTTCCTCTTTTAAAGCATAAGGTGTTGATGTGGCAAACCTGATCTTAAAGTCTTTTTCCAAACAAACAAACAAACAAAAAAGATAGGGCTTTTGGCAACATGTTATGTAAAAATTTGGCAACAGACTTCCTGATTTTTGATCTGAAACTTTGTTCTGGACTTGATCAATAATACTGTTGCTAATGTTTTCTCACACTTGATGTATTTTGGGCAAGAGAAAAAAAATTAAGAAATTACATTTTCCACTGGAAAATTGTTTTCAAAATGTCTCAAAAAAGGCCATTACCAGAGTTACAAGCTGGAATTTACATATGTGAGTATCTAGCAGTTGAAGGCAAATATTTAAGTTAAAAAATAATAAATTTTATTATTTTTTATTATTATTATTACCAGGAGCTCTGTGTATGAATCATGTGTGAGTAGAAAGTCATAAATGCAACTACTTCAACATGTGAAAGTTAGAGATCTAAAATTGCCTTGGGAAAGCAGCAGTGCAATATTTGGGGGGGGGAGAGGAGGGGGGAAGAAAGAAAGAAAACAAACACTTACTTTTGCTTCTGAAAGCATGAATAAAACCTTTTTAGATCTGCTGGACTAAATCACTGCCCATGGACTTATGCTCTATAGAGCAGAGTTTACATCAGAACCTCAAGAAATATAGAGATGTCAAATTCAGTTTTTCCAGAGGAAAAGGATGTTTTTGTGAAGTGTTTAAATTTTCACAGCTTGTCACTCAAACGATGCTATTGGCAAGCTTGGCCTGCTTTTCCAGTGCTAACGAAAGAGTGCCAGGTGGCAGTTAAAGATGGGAAGGAGCAAGAAGAAACTTAAAAAGACCACTAGAGAAAGTAACCAGAGAAGCCTGCGGCTGAAATTCTTCCATTGTGCACATTATTTTCCACTGCACTTAGAACTCTGATAGTTCTTAGTGGATGGAAACAAAAATCTTTCTTAAAAACGTAACTCAACAGAGGAAAACTGGCATACAACACATCCTCTGATTTGCACTTACTTTGCAGGTTGGCATGGAATTTTTGCAGGAGAAGTGTATGCCTTACACTTTTCACATGTTTAAATTTTGTTTCTAAAAATGTTTTTACACATGGTTTAAGTTCTCTCTGAAACGGGGAATTGTGCCATTTCAAAATCATCAGATACTCACTGTGCGGTTTTGGAATGGTAACTCTAGTAACGTGTCCTGGACAAGAATGAAAAAGAAGGTATCAAGATTCTGCTACAAAGGGGAATGAATGAACAAAACCAGCAGTGACATTCTCCCTCTGTAAGCAGGCACAGGGAATGCCCTCCTGTCTCTGCTTGGCAGTATAATTTTTTCCTGATTAAGCGAGGATTGCTCCTGGTAGCAAGTTACGGGAGTGTCACTGAGCATCTCATTTCCAAGCATGGTAGCTATAGTAGTATCTTCAGTCCACGTGAGCTCTTTGGCCAATGTGTCTACATGCTTCCTCATGGTTGTGGCAAATCTACAGTTGCACCGATGTCAGGAAAAATTAAGCAAATAGCAGCCTGTTTAAACAGTCTGTGAAATATATGCACACATATTACTTTGAGAGCCTCCATAGTACTTCTCTGTGCTTTTTTTTTTCTTTTTTTTAAACTCAGCTAAGAACATTTTATTGGCAAGAAGTTTGGTAGAGATAAAGTGTTTTGACTGCATCTGTGAAAAAAACACTGGCTGAGAATCATTCCAGAGGTGTTTGCACAGGCATCTTTGATGCCTCTTGCATGTTCAGAAGTTGCTTATTCAGAAAGGATAAAGCAGGTTGGTCAGAAATATGTAAACAAGAAATACTGGCTTGTGGCTTTTCTGAATACATTGTGAAGAACCTATAGACTGAAATCACCTTATCACCTTGTGTGAATCTTTTTCTTTTTCTTTTTTTTTTTTTTTTTTTTAATACATTTACAGTTTCATTCCAGGAATGACCTGACAATAGGGAATTTAAAAAGAGGTAGCACACAATGTCTCCAAGATAGAGTGTAGAGTCCAAAATTTATTTATTATAATTACAGAGCAAGGCTTAAAAAGCGTGGAAGACTGAATGTTGATGCTGCGTAAATTCAATTGAGAAATCAAAGACAAAATTTAGCCATGGGAACGAGTAATAAGTGGAAAATATATCAAGTAAAGTTGTAGTTCCTCTGTGTATGAATGTCTTCAGCTGCAGAAAGGAATCTGTTTTCCCCAAAGATACTGATTTACAGAACACAAACTATTGAGCTTACTGGGGGAGTTACTAGATGAAGTTTTATAGCTGGTATAATACAAGCGGACAGGCTAGATGATCCAGTCTACCCCATAGTCTTAAAATATATTAATGCATAGGTTTGAACTCACTGAATACATTTATTAAATAAATAGTTTTCAAAGAAACCTATGGGAATTAGACACTTAAATGCCCATAAAATTAAATCCTATTCACTGTATTTTCCAGTCACTTCTGTTCATCTCCTCTGCCCCTTCTTGTTATAAATGCAGTATAAAAGTCTCCTGAGAAAAAACAGAATAACATTCCAAAGATTTTACACTTTCTGAAAGTCAGTGAACTTCTTTATGGACTCAAAACTAAATGCTTCTTAATAGAGGATTGGCAAAGTGGTCGTGTATCCTAACATACAATGTAAACACATTTGGTTTATAAATATTGGAATATCTTTTCTTCAGCTTTCAAGCTAATCAAATCCTGACACTATTTACAGAAAAGGGGATTACGATTACTGATTCCCTTGGTCCTTTTTTTTTTTTCTTTTTTTTCTTTTTTTTTGAGACTTGACAATTTGGTGACAGTGCTGTGAAGTCAAAACCAGCAAATAGTATACTCTGTCGTTTCTCTGCAGCTAGATAATACTCCTGCATCAATATATGTGAAGTGAGGGATAGATTTTTTTTAATCTCATCTCACCTGCCACGACTTGTGTCACCTGGTGTCACCCTTTGTCCATTCCAGCCACCATTGTGTATCCTTTAATGGAAGCAAGTGAGGTTAGAGCAACCAGAAATTATTTAGTAAATGGTTTAAATGCTCTAGGTGAAAAAGAGACTTAGATACTGGGAGTTGGACCAAAAGTTTCACTTCTGGAATTTTCTTCTATACTAATACCTACTCCTGAAAACTGTTGACCTTGAGCTCCTCAGGTGTTTAAAGATCTGCTCTGGCCAATGCCTGGGAACACCTCTGTCAGAGTATTTCTCTCACATAAAAACACCATCACAATCCATATGCTAAGGTCTATCCTCATCGGTTTGTTCTACTTGCAGAGCTTGACTCTGCAGATGTTCTCAGCCCACATTAACTAGACTGAGCTTTGAAGAAAGGGGAAAAGACCCAACTGTGGGACTTAATACCTTATAAAAGACATCAGGTTGAAGTGTTTTGCTGTTAAGTATAGTCAGTAGAGTTGAAGCAGGACACTACTGCTGAGCCTAAATTGACTGAACAGACATCGTCTGCAACAAACAACATGGGCTCAGACACACACCACAAGGTCTTAACCTCATGTCACTGTAAATTTTGGAAAATACTTCAGTCCTTAAAAGCCCAGCTGCTGAGCACACACCTGCTGCCTAGGAGGCAACACAGTTTTAGCAGCTAGCTGTTTTACCTCTGTATTTAAGTAGATTTAAATACCGCAATTCAAAAAAGCTTCTTGAAGAGTCCATCATCACTTGAAAAGGGAAGTTTCCATGCCATTTCACTCCATACTTTAACAGTGTTTCCCCGGTAAAAGACTGAAAACGTTTCTCAGCCCTCTGTCACATCAGCTTTGCTTGCCAGTTTGGTTCTTTCTTGAAGGTTTTGCTTCCCAGCCACAAGTCAGAGTGAATAATCTTTATCATAGCCAGGAGCGTGTCTTTGAAGGCTGCACACCTGCTCCGGGCTGTAACCACCTGAACTGAGGATATTGTTCAAGTGTATTTTCCCCTCGATTGCCCAGGGCAAATCCCTGGAGCATTAGGGCAAGACAAATTGCACAGGGGCTGTGTAAAATTAGCTGATGAGGTTTCAGTGAGCAGATTCGTAGTACAATAAAAGAGTGGTATTGATGATTCAATTGGCAGCACTGCTCCCCCTGTGACTGAGGGCATTGCACTGTTGGAGAGCATCCTGGTTTGTTAAACTGACACCTGCATCCTACCCAACGCACGGGGAGCTCAAATGTCTGTGGGAATATTATTCAGATATAGTAGGGGGTGCCGTCCTTCCTAAATTCCAGTGTGAATAATTATCTTCTGCTAAAGTAAAATGCCTTATGCTTTCATTCAGATGTGATGTTTGCCAATATCCGCCCATGCTTCTGGAGCACTGCTCTTCTATCAACAAGTTGCAAGTCTCTCCATATCACTGTAAAATTTTTGCCTTCAATTTGTAAGGCCACTTTGTTAATGTAAACTATAATTACCACTGAATTAAGGAAAAATCATCATTATATTTATGTCAAAGATGGTCAGTTAAAAATAAACATCTGAGAGCCTCCATACAGTTTTTCTCCTGATCTTAGGGGGAAGTCTTGAAACAAATTAAATGATTCATGAGTTCATCCTAGCTGGATATCAGTACTTTTTCTGATACAAAAAGGTTAATGAGCTGGAAAGTGGTGATGAAAATATTCTAAATGCTAAGTCTCTTTCCAGCAGAAGTAACTTATGTGCTGGTAATTTCCACTCAGAGCTGCTGCACTCTATGGTGTCAACAATTACTTAGGGCCTGATTAGTACATGGGTTAGCAACACAACAGGCTGTATTGTAATGAACTTGTACAGGTATTATTAGGACTTTCCAGAACACCTGGAAAAGAACACCAGGTGTTCTTTTTACAGAACACCTAATAAAGGTTTTTTGGGTGTTTCTGGTGTCACAATTCCTCTCTGCTGCAGAGCTGAGACAAGTACAGAGACTTAAAGGATAACAATGTGGTCAACTGGAAATTAAATAGTTGAGAAAGCCTATTGCAGTTGGAACGTCCTGCCTGTCCCAAGTTGTGTAAATGACACCTGAATCCTAGAGGATTCTTACTACAAGGTTAGTTCCAGGATAGTCGCCACAGGTGCTTCATGGTCCTTTGTGAGAGGTGTTGCTGAGCTCCAGAACATCTAGGCTGACACTGCTTCATGCAGTCCTTCAATGCCTTGCTTCAACTGTATGTCTTTCCCATGAATGTTCATTTTTTATAATAAAGCTGAAGTAATAATGTTCGGGTCACTTTTAACATCACCATCTCATGCTGTGAATGTGCAAGAGGAGATAAGCAAATTTTGGGGTTTGGGTTTTTTTTCTTCTCAGACGGAATAAAAGAGATGAGAACATTTCAGTGCTAAACAACGTCTTGAATTAGATACAGTTTTTTGGGTAAGTATATGAAAATCAATAATGGATGACCAAGTGTAAGGTTCCATTTTCATACTATATTTTTGGTGTATTGCTATTTCTTGAACACTGAAGTAAGCGAGGCACCTCTGAAAAAAAATAAAAAGGACAAACTTGTAATGAGTAATTATGCCATTTGTGACTTCCACTGGGTATAATGGCTGAAAATAACTGTTATGAAACACATTTAAAAATTGTTCTGTAAGTGTAAGTGCAAAGGCATGAGACTGAAAGCCTTTAAAATGTAGGTGACTGTTGCCTAGGCAATTGGAAGGGCTTTTTCCATCTTCCTTATATAGCTTTTCCGTCAGAATCTGTTTCTTCTCACAAAAGTCCAGCAATGCCAGGATGAGAAAATGGCAGTGAAAAATAGATGTTCTCTCAAGGCAGACTGACCGGATGCGAGCTTAGCTTTTAGAGGAAGATTATTAGATATAGATCCAAAACCAGCTCTCTGAGACCCTGGAACACTGGGCTGCACATCTAAAGGGAATACGCTGCAAGGGGAAACAGCACTTGCACAGACACCTTATAATAAACCAGGGGTGTCTGAGCTGTTGTCAGCCAAGGACTGAAAGTCCTTGATTAATACTTTAATGTTGTTAGCTCCGAAAGAGCAATTAAAAACAATATTTTTATTTTTTTCCCCTTTCTCTGGGAAGGGAGAAAGGAGCAACCTGAACTATGTTTTCCTCTTATGCTGGCATTTCTGAGGCATGTTTAAAATTAGCTCAGCACCTGCAATATTAGTAGTAGCTTTGTGTCACTAGGCCCTGTCAGAGGAATCTCAGCCCTTCCTTATTATAAGACCTAGATACATATAAATATTCTTCTTAGTTCCCTGAGAAGGAAAGACTTTATGCAAGTCAGAAAGGATCTGTGGGCTATTCCAGCTGTTTTCTTCATCTGGACTCTTATGGGATCAGGACCCCCAGGAGCATTTATAGACCTCAGTTGCACTTTAACTTAAATAGAAGTTTACAAAATTTGTCATCATCCTGCAGTAACAAATATCCTCGCTTCTCCATAGCATCATTTTGTCTAAGGGGTCTACTATTAATAGGTTATCGTTGTTGCAAGGCCCATCTCAGTTCACACTAATCACTGAAAAAGGCCATGCAGTGTGGGTGTAAAATGCGTGGCACACATGCTGAACTCAGCCCTGCTGACATTTCAGGCAGGACTTGAGTCTGACAACACTGATCATTACTCTGTTTAGAGTCTTGCAGGCATCTTTGTTATTAAACACTTATTACTGCACTTGAGAAAATATCTATTGTTCGTTTCAAGATGTTAATAAGTCCTAACCCTTAAAGCATCCACCACCTTTGAGGATCAGTTTCTGTATTCATATAGCCAAACCTTCCTTCATTGTGGAGCAAGCTGTTGAATATTTATATCCAAAAGAATGAAAAGAACAACAGAAGCAGAATTGTTTGTCAACTTCCTTTTCATTGCTCCCTACCACGCCTTGCAAAAATTACCTGCTGGTGTCACAGGGCTCTCCTTTGATAGGCACCATTTATAATACAACAACAATTAGACATTACTAGGAACATTGAGTGAACTTTTCAGCTTTTGCACTGCAAGCAAAAATGCAGGCAATATTTAAAAATGCATAATTCAAGTAATATCTTTTGTCATTGTATGTAAAGAAAAACAAGTAAGAACCACAGTCGTGCATATTATTATCAGTAGATTGAAAGGAATCACAGCATAATGTCATCTACACCTAAATTCATATATTTCACCTTTACAGTAGCTGCACATAGTGAGTTTTTATGATACGGCCAACTTTGCGGAACAGCCAACTTGGCAGAATATATTTTTTTTGCCATAACTGAAAAATAAAACAAAATTTGCAGTAATTTGATTTTGATGTCTGTACCCAGATTCCTCTAAGTGCCTGCATCTTGGGATTAACAAATGACTAACACATGAAAATTATAAAGTATATTCCTATTGTCTGTTAGTATCAAAATTTAAGATTCTCGGAGGTTCGAAATACAACATACTTTCTGATTGAGAGACAGCTGTAAAGCAGAAAATATTTTAATCAATGGCAAAATGAAGAACCAAATACTAAAAGTGGGTCTCAAGTGGCCAAATTGTTGCTGCTGTGAAATAGTGTGACTGCTGCGTGATGTAATCTAAACTGGTTTTGTCTTTTTCTTTTACTAATAGCATTAGCAACAAGAATACATTGACCTGACAGTCATGTATTGACTTTTCCTCGTGTCAATATTTGGAGAGCAAAGAAAAACAGTAATTAAAGGCTCACTGCTGCAAGGTGCTAAGCGTTCTGGGCCTGAGTATGCAGAACACAGAAGGTTTGTGATTTAACATTGGGAGCTCCCCCCCTGACTTTCACGGTAACAGGGCAGGAGCATGCCACTCTTTTCAATTAAGCATGTGCTTTCCTGTTTGTCTGGATTATAGAAAACAGTTCTATGAGTCAAGACCTAAATGTATAAATTGATTGCATTTGTAAGCCTGTATCCCTTTGACCTGCTGTCGGTAACATTAATGCATCAATTTAAATTTCTCTCAGTGTGATTTTGTTGGCAGCAGTTTCTTCTTCTTTTTTTTTTTTTATTTTTAATATATATACTATTAATAAAGGAAATATATGTTAATTGGGCAGTTGCCAGTTACCTAGGCTTGTGTATAGCCTAAATCAGTCCTGGGAACTCCAGTGCACATCTGATTTAGCTGGTTTCATACTGCTCTTCACTGTGAGACTTTAAGAGTATAAATTATGTCCTTGGAGAGATTAGACCGTTACTGTTGATGCCTCAAGGGTTTGGCTTGAATAGACATTCTAAAAAACAAACACACACCAAACAACAAACAAATTATGCAAATTAATGGGCAGCAATCATGATGGAGACTGTTGTAAATTTATATTATGTTTGTCCTTGACTTTCAACACAAATTTCTAATTTGCCAATGACACAGCTTTTAAAAAAGAGATTTCATTTAGAATCTTCATGTTAATCATGGAGCGGTGCCAGGTTCCCACAGTGCAGGAAGGTGTCTTGAAATGCACCTGTTTCTTTTGATCAACTGTACAACTTGTAGGCACAGGGGTGCGTGTTTTAGGAAGACGCGTAGCATTTGTGGTTCATCCTCTATACTTGTAATTAGGGTCAGGCCTCCTGTTCATCTAGTGGAAGAAGTGATATAAAACCAAACCTTGTAATACGAATCAAAACTCTCCCTTCTGCACGTTTGGATTCTTTTCTTCATAATTGTAGCTAGAATTAGAAAATAATGTAATGGGATTTTCACAGAAATAACCAATGAAATGTTTGTATACTGCTTTCAGGCTTAGTCTTTTGTGAAAAAAAATCAACCTATGAAAAATTTGTCACATAAGGGTGGAATGTTTTATTAGCCCTAACACAAAGAAAGGTAATAACGTGTCCTTAGTTAACATTTTGCGTTTACACATAACCTCTTTAAACATAGGGAAGCTGAGATGCAAAGAAATTAGAATGAAAGTTTTAAGTCAGTGGAAGACTTTTTAAAAGTTAATGTGTGAGAGAGACTTGATTACAGAAGGAACAGTTGATAATATCTGCCTCGGTGATTTGTTCAGAGCTATTGGCAGCTGTGCCACTGTGTCATAAAATGTGGATGCCTTTCCAAGATACTGTACAGGGGGAACTTTGAGATAGTCCATTTTTTCCCCTTTTTTTCCAAGTTTCTGCTCAAGCAGGATTTCAGGGCACCCAAGGAAGAACATCTTAACCACAGAAGGTCCTTCCACACTAGGGCAAAGTTCTCATGCATGTGCTAGGGAACCTGAAGAGTTTTTCAACAAGGATTTCCAACAAAAGCAGAACCTACAGGACCCTAAAAAAAATAAAATAAAGAGGACTTACAGCATCTGAAACTAAATGGAGTGGTACAACAAAGGCAGTCTGGCTGTTCCATCTGGAAGAGGTAATGCTGAAGACTGAAGTGCCTTTATCATAGTCTTCTCTGCATGTCCCAGGGGCCTCTGGAAGAGCTCTCAAAGCCTCAGAGAAAAGTGTTGATGTGGATGGCACTCTGAAGTGCTATTGCCTGAGATCAATTCTGTGACATTTTCTACACAAAATATTCTGTCTTTATTGTATCATATGGTAAAATAACAGGGAAAATGTCCTTGCTCTAAGAAGGCATCTGATCAGAAGTGATTCAGTCAAGAGGTGAGCAGGGAACAGAAAACTGTGGCATTAGTTCCTGTGGATCTGTCAGCCTGTGATGGAATGGAGAACTGGAGGGGGGAATTTCATGCCTAAAGATGTGTGTTGTCTCTCCGCATACCTCTGATGAGGTAGATGAAACAGCGTGCTTTATTCACAGAGAAGTAAGCTAAACTAATATTTTATGAAGATATGATATAACTTTTGACAAAACTGTAACAGATTAAGGGAGCAGAGTGCAGATCCTGCATGAAGAACATATCTCTGATTTCGTATTTGTCACTACAGGTGATACAATAGCAAAGAACTGGTTTTCTTTTTAAGTGTTCACATTCTTTCATATAGTATTTGCTCACAAAGGTGTAGCTATTTAATCACGTGAATATCATTACTTGAGGTGTGAGTAACAAAGCCCCCAACAAGGTCCTTCATTGCAAAGCATGGCTGCTATGGCAGGAAAGTTTTGTGTGGTGTGGCCCCAGGCTCGTTGCCCACATGAAAAGTCACCGAAGGGGTAAAAGAGAGTTCTCTAATAGGGTTTTAACTTGTTTCTTAAGAGAGAGAATTGTCAAATGGTGGAAACACTGGCCTTTATGGGAGTTCACTGATTTTGATGACCACTAGAAATATGCTGGTTTAGCTGAGATTTATGGAGTCTTCCATGGAACTGTAAAAAGAAAACAAACAAACAAGTCTTTACACAATGTGGTTTTAAGCATCAGTAAGATTTGTTTCCAATAAGATTTATGCCTGTAATATCTGGTGTGAATTTATGTTGGCTAACATGCTGCTGACATATATGCTTTAGAAATCTAAAGAAAAGATATTTTGCTTATTGCATCTGTTAAGATGTCCAGGTTGGACCAGAAATCTCTCATCATGCAGTCTCACCAAAACCTAATTATCACATACTGTTATCACACTTCAAATTTAATTTAGACAAGACCAAAGAGTTTAAGATTTTTGTTTAGAATATAAATCTTTCACTGTTTGATTAGTGTTTCTACTACGAAGTAGCAAACATTTTCAATCTTCAAATGTCTATCTTGTGAAGACTGAGGTCATTCTCTAGCAAAAGCAAAAATAGTGATGTAGGGCAGAAGGAGTGGAACAAATAAGGCCGGCAGAGGTGTGAACCCTTGCTTTATACCTGGAAAGTGCAACAGTATTTCATAATGTCATTCATTTAAGCTTCACAGCTAGGTATGGGGCTACAAGTCTGCCAGCTCACTCCTAATTGAATCCCTTCCAGTTCTGGCTTGGATACAGCTGAACAGCACCACCACGCATGATATGACATGTGCTCCTCCCAAGTCCAGTAATAAACTAGCATTTCTCCATTTCTGTCAGCTCTTCTTCTCTCTGCTGCACAACAGAAAGCTTGGTAATCCCACTTGACCATGAATAACACCAGCCCAGCCATGGCATCACGCTTTCTGCTTTTGTCTCTCACCTACTCCTCTCCTCCACCTGCTGCAAACAGCAGACTGATGTAATTTGTGAAGAAAAGCTTTTAGCTTCCTGCATAGAAATGCACTGCATCCTTCAGCCTATTGCAAACCCATTATGACCTGCGATTTTTACAAAATAGACAAGGCAAGGGTGAGTCACAGTGTCTTGCACCTGCCCACAGACACTTTCTTAAGGAAAAAAAATAATCTAACAGTACTTTTCTCTAGCATATTGATACACCTGTCCCATACACATCAAACTAATGAGTTATTAGTTCCCACTGAATGAACAGTGTGTTGTTACTCATCTTTTAAAAATAGGATGAGTTGATAAAATTATAGAAAACCCCTTGTATTTAAAACAGAAATCAAGGGATTTTATTGTCTGAAATACTTTTATTTGCCAAATTATTGTTAGATATTAAACCTACTTTACATCTCATTTTAAATTTATGTAAATGTTCCTTTTCCCTGCAGCTGTATTAGACGTATCATAGAGGAAGGTGACTGAAGACAGAGGGAAAATGCTTTGAAAAACCAGTGAAATAGCAAAAAACTTTCCTCCTTCCTCTCACCTCTCTACAGTCCTCTAAATATAGTCAGCTTCATGTCATGTTAGAAAGAATCTTGAAAGACTTAAAGACAGGGAAGGGAAAAAGAGAAGAAGAGGAGCAGTGTACTCTCACATTTGAAAAAACGATGCATATATTTATGCCCTATCCTGTCAGGCCTACATCAAAAAAAATGTGGATTTGAGATGAACGAGATCTCTACCCCTACATGCAAGCAGGAGCTGTGGAGCAATTGGAGTGGCTAAAAATCTTGGACAGTGTAAATGTAGTAGCTGATCCTCAGCAGCGTGGTACAAGCCACTGTGATATTCAAGGTTGGACATCACCAGCTAATTTAGCAGTTTATCTGAGTCCAAAAGGCTGGAAACAGCTACGGGGATAAAGGATGATGAATCACATGACACAGAGTAAATGTGGCCATGATTAATGGGACATCACAAAACAACAAAAAAGAGAACCAACTGTGTAAAGAGATAACTACTACCACAAAGAGCAAATTATTGTCTAAGGTGATGTAATTAACTCCAAGCCTCCCCATGGCTTGGATGGCCAATTCCAATGAGGTTTGCTATTGTGCCCACAATAATGACAAGGCTGTGGATTCTTAGTTCAAATACCGGGCTATTAAGCTTCAATTTTACCCATTGCAGGGAGCTGATAGAGTGTCAAAGTTGAAGATATGGCAATTTGTAATAGTACAATTACAATATACTGTTGTGACTCATTCAACTAACATTCCCCATGAGAGGACAATTGGAAGAAAAGCTTAAAAACAGTGCACTGTGATTTATGGGGTCTTTTAAATGTTAAAATTCAGGACTTACCCATTGATTATACTTTTCATTATTGTATGTAGTCAAAGGATCTCCCCAAAAGTGTTTTGTTCTAGTAGGTGTGATTAAAAGTGTTTTTTGTTCTTTATCCTTATTAGTTATATCCTGGACGGACAAGTGGTATTTTTCTTGTTCTTTCCAAATAAGTGTTTTAGCCCCAGGAATATTTCATTACTTGCTCAAAGATACCTTGATTCATAGTATATCATCTTCATCTATTTAGCAAGACTTTATTCAGATGATTTGTTAGCAATTCCTGCTGTTTCCTTTCTTCAACTTAGAAATGAAGATTTATATGCACCTGAAGGGAACTTGCTGACAACTTAAAAAATTGGACTATTTCGTAAAATTCAATACCTGAAAACTGGAAAGTGGAGCCAGAATTTTAATTTTCTCCACTGGCTGTGACACTTCAATGGTTATTCTAATCTGCCCTAAAAATAAAAAAAGTTAAATAAGACACTCCCTATAATTTGTCTTCCTAGTGTAAAAAGGAGAAATTTTAACTTGCTTGTAATTTTACTATAAATCTTAAGGAAGATTTGATTCAGGGGAGTCTTGCATTATCTTCTGCTGTGGTGACAGATAAATTTCATGCTGACAGCTGTGTCTGTTCATGTCTGAGAACTGTAGAAGGATTGTTAAACTGTAGATCAAAACTGCCAAAATTTGAAAGGTTTCTAGATCAAAATTGAGAGATTCCAGACAGCTTGATAGTTGTATACTTTCTGGATACATTGGTTTCTCACTATATTTTTCTTCTGCCTTGTTTTCTCTTTGTGTCTAATTAGGCATATATATGTGTCTATTGTGGTTCTACTGATGGAGTGCTTGTTGTGTCCTGCTCAAAAATCTAAAAGTGTCTTGACTTCTGAAAACATAACTTAGATTAGATTAGTTTTATTAAACTTCCTGATTCTGAAATATTTGTTTCTTCTAATGTTTTCAGCTCTTACAAATCTGAAATACACCTGGGGTAAGCTAAAGGATGATGCCTAAACATTTCTGCAGCCTTTGCTGAGACAGCTTTGAAATAACACCATGGGATACTAGTTACATCAAGCTTTTTGACCGCTAGAGCCAACATTTTATTGCCTGCTGTCAAGGTTTGAAACGGTGAGGTTCTTGAGATGATAGATTTCGCATGGTTCCATTTGTTTGCAAAAGACATTGTACAACACAGCCCATTCTGTTCTTTGACCTATAGGTATTATAACTATATAAACAGAAGACAAAGACTATATAAACAGAACACAGAGACTAATCACTCTATGTAGTCAAAACTATGAACTGATGTAACTTTTAAAACAATTCTTAGAGAAGGTGAGATTTCATTCTTGCTGTTCATAACATTCTTTCTCTTCTGTCCTTCATGCCACACGTACAATAGCAGTATACTTTTTAAATTGTAGTATATAGAAGAAAAAGAATATTGTTAAAATAACTGAGAAAAGCTAATAATTAATACTGGTTTTAGAGCCATTGCCACATGTTTCTTTTTATATCATATTATATGTTACCTGTTTCAGAGAAACAGACATTGACAGAAATCAGAAAAGGATTTTACTAGTATTCTGGCATAATCGTGCAAGCCAGGATCAGAAATATCCCAATATGTCTTTTGCAGAAGTAGAAAAACAATAATTCAGTGTTCACGCATGGTTTTAAAATTATTCGTGTAATATATATGCCAGTATAAGAAATAATTTTTAATATTTTAGTGAAGCTTTTACATTGAAAAATGAAATGTGAAAATTCTGAAGCAGAATAGTTCTAATTTGCACTTTAAACAATTTTTTGAACAAGCTAAACTTGATATAAATGCCCAGTTTTAAAAGGCTCTTGGTTTGCATCAGTGAAACTGCAGTCATCCACAGTGAACTTGAGTTTGATACCCATTGCTGAGCGGGAAGGGAGTACTTGTACAAGACATTGTTTAGTTTTGTTTATAACTGCAGAATCCTCATTAGGAGAAAAATCCATTACCAGTAAACGGTTTACTCGCACTGGTTCTTCACTTTAGCTTTCTGCATTATTCATAAGGAATAGATAATAAGCATGATTCATGGAGGACTAAACCAGCAAGTCCATAGCAGAATGATGTGGGTAGTATTATGGCAGGTAGCCATCATTTTTAGGATACAGAATTGCCATAAATGTCCTTCCTTAAGCAAAAGCAAAATACTTTTTCCCATCACAGGATTAACCTGGTACAGATACTTTCCTTATAAATATTAAAAGGAGACAATACTAGCAGGAAATACAGTACACCAGTAGCTGGTGAAAACTCAGCAAGCTCAATGATGCATCATGGACAAAAAATAAGAATGTTTCATTTTTTTTTTTCAAAATTAGGGATTAGTTGATTTCATGAATTCCTGTGCTTTGTACAGTACATGCTGAACAGAAAGGTTCTTCATATAGGAAGCAGGTAGGAGAGAGAAAAAAATGTGCAGATTGAGATACTGCAATCCACATTAAAAGCTGAGAACAGAATCATTCTTTGAGCAAAAATCTTTATCCTGCTGAGGGCAGAAACAAAAAATCTGTTACCTTTAATGCAGTCAGTATTGCACCTCCTGCATTTGGAGGCATCCTGGATAGTTTCTTCATGTTCTTTGAGCACCCTTGACTACGTTACACTCAGCAGACCAGTGCATGGCTCCGTTAAAGAATTTACAGAACTTCTGATAGTCACTTCCTACAGACTATGCTATGAGAGAAAGGTTGGAGCTAGCATGAAGCATAACCTCCTCCCTTCCTCCTCAATATACACTTGTTATTGCCACAAATAACCTTTTAAACATCTTTAAAAATAGGTTTCAGACAATGGTCATTCTTAAAAGCTTTCTCAGTGTTATGTCCCCAAACTAAAACTCAGGCTCTACTATTTAGCATCCTTTCTGTGCTTTGCAAGCAACACTGACAACCTGCTAAGAGTGCTTTTAATTTTCTCCTCTGGAGGAAGTACGCTGTGTAAATTTGTCTCATGGAACGACCTCTGAACAAGCCCTGCCTTCATGACCGCAGCAGCACAAAGCTGCATGTTTGTATCTGATCAAGTTAACAACAAGGTAGACAGAAGGAAATCCCTTCTCTGTCAGCAGAGCTGCTTGTTACCCTGGGATTCATTTGAGAAGCAGAAGCAGCACATGAAATGGACAGTGGGATAAAATGCACCTTCAGCAAGTTTGCCAATGACACCAAGCTTGGTGGTGTGTTTGACACACTGGAGGGAAGGGATGCCATCCAGAGGGACCTGGACAGGCTTGAGAGGTGGGCTAATGAAGTTCAACCAAGCCAAGTGCAGGGTCCTGCATCTGGCAGGCACAAATACAGGTTGGTCAGAGAATGGCTGGAGAGCAGCCCTGAGGAGAAGGACTTGGGAGTGCTCAAGAATGCTCAACATGAGCTGGCAGTGTGCACTGACAGCCCAGAAAGCCAACCATATCCTGCGGTGCATCAAAAGAAGTGTCATGGGAGGTGATTCTCCCTCTCTACTCTGCACTCATGAGAGTACCTGGAGTACTGTGTTCAGCTCTGGAGTCCTCAACAGAGAAAGAACATAGAACTGTTGGAATGGGTCCAGCAGAGGGCCACAAAGATGATTAGAGGGCTGGGGTACCTCCCCTATGAAAACAGGCTGAGGGAGCTGGGGCTGTTCAGCCTGGAAAAGAGAAGGCTCCGGGGAGACCTTAGAGCAGCCTTCCAGTATCTGAAGGGAGCCGACAGGAGAGCTGGAGAGGGACTCTTTGTCAGGAAGTGTAGTGATAGGATGAGGGGTAATGGTTTTAAACTAGAAGAGGGGAGATTTAGACTGGATATAAGGAAGAACTTCTTTCCTGAGGGTGAAGAGGCACTGGAACAGGTTGCCCAGAGAAGCTGTGGCTGCCACATCCCGGGAAGTGTTGAAGGCCAGGCTGGATGGGGCTTTGAGCAACCTGGTCTAGTGGGAGGTGTCCCTGCCCATGGCACGGGGGTTGGAACCCCTTGGTGATCTTGAAGGTCCCTTCCAACTCTAACCTTTCTATGATTCTATCTATCTCCCCCATCGTCCTTGTAAGTGCAGAATCCTGACATTTTCTTTCCCAACATGATGGTTTCTGCCATCAGGGCTCCATTGGTGTGTCATGTGTCACTCCAGAAACACATTAGGAAAGGAAGAAATCTGCTTGAGGACTGCACCCACCTGTAGGTGGTATTTCAGCAACCTAGGAATTCTGCATTGGTTATCAGAGTTTTAAAAAGGGACCCCAGTCTTATGTTCATCAGCACGTGTGACTGACACATGCTTTCTAAGTAGTTAGATGTGGAGATCTCACTTGTGAAGCTTCTTCCTGTTCCCCGAAGATAGTGTACATTGCAGCCAGAGAGATTACGTGGAAGGTCATACAGGAGGTCGGGGACAGCTGTACCAGAGACAGGATGTCACAGCAGTACATTTGTCACCTAACTTAATCCCCAAGCAATTTTTTTCCAACAGAAACTCTTTGGCTACTTATCTAGTAATTTCCCAGAGTAGAAGAACCTAATTATTTTTTTTTTTTTTTTTTTTTAACATTAGGAAAACAATACCAGCAGAACTTTGCATACTTTTTTTTTTCTTTTTTATTAGCTCAAGTAACAAAACATAAAAAACCCCAGACAGTAGTTATCTACAGATGAAAGACACAACTCACTTGGATATTGGCTGTGTCTCAGAGAAAATGTTCTTTTTTTTCACTGCAAAAAAGAATACTAACCCTTTTAATCTTATTTAATCTAAAACCGTTCAAAGCCTTCTCACTTCTAGCACTGGTGTCACTTATAGTTTTAGGTATGACTCCTTAACTTTCGTACCACAAATATTTCTGCTTAAAGATGTAGAAGGTTGTTTTATGTTTTCTTTTGGTTTGGTTTTGTTTGGTTTTTTTTTTTAAATGCATACTTATGCTGAGTGCTTCTCACAACAGTATGCTAGGCTTGTATGGCATGGCTGTGAATGGTGGTGTTAATCCATAATTGTGTATTTATGGTTTAGTTTATGGTTAAATGGGACAAAAATAATTTAAAAGTACTTACGGGAATGACAATAGTTTTCCTCAGGGACGGAAAGTTGTCAAGGTTAATGTCTCTCACAGAAGTGGATTGCAGGAAAAAAGAGCTACCAGATCAAGGTTTAGTCTATATATATATCAAGTTGTTCTTGGTTTAGTTATTACTGAATAAGCTATTACTGTCCTCATTGTGTGACCAGTCCTATTCAGGTTGAGAAGTTATTTGTTCCTGTTTAGTTTAAACCACTTTGGAAACCAATTTAACTTGCTTAAAAATATGAGCATGAACAACAAGATTGTTTGGCTACCATTATTCAGAATAAAGCAAGGTATTGTATCAAATTATCTTTCAAATACAGAAATATATATTGACTGTAGATTCCCTTTTTCCCACAAGTGCACCAAGTATCGACCGCTAGCTTCCACTTTTGTCAGAGAATGATTACAGATATGGGTGCTACAATAGCTAGTGATTTAGTGCCTTAGAAAGCACATGGTTTTGTGCCACTAATAAACACAGAAATCCAAAGTGCTACAGTCTTTCCTTTCTTCAGTGCCTTCTTTTCTGTTAGGTCTGTGCCATTTGCAGTCATCCTTAGGTCTTTTCCAAGTTTATTGTGTTTGATTTAGAGCTCAGCAACATCAAAGGATATTTCATTTTTTTTTTTATTCCCTTATATATCAGTTTGTGTTTCTCCATCATTAATTTAATTCAATGATAGAACTGTCCAATTAGGACTGGAGGTACACATTTCACAAGTATAGTTATGATTATTGGGCTTAGAAGCATGAAAAGAAAGGTACATAACCTGTGGCATTCACATTTTTTCAATGTTTCATAACACATTGTTAGAAAATAACAAATAAATTGAATTAAAAAAAAAAAAAAAAAGACTTTCAGCTCCCCCTCTCTTGTATTGGCTTTAGAAATCACTACAGAGCTGGCATTCCTTCATCCATGTGCCTTTTTCAGGTCATGCCTTGTGCTTTAGCACACTACATGCTTTAGGACTCCCTTTTGAAATGGATTTATGTCTCTATTTTCAGTTTTTCACAATTTCTCCCACAGTCCAAGTTCCTAAGTCTCTAATTGAATGATGCTAAAATTATCTTTTGAAGTAGGGTAACACATCACAGGCTTTAAGTTCAAAGTCATTGTGTTGTGTGAAAATCACTTCTCGCCATTCCTGCTTTGAAAATATGTTTTCAGTGGTTCTAGTAGGCTGTGCTACAGATGAGGGGAGCTGACAGTGAGTGCCAAGCAAAGCAAGCAGTAATTTCATCTTTCTGAAACTGTTGGCTGTTTATGATGTGCCCAAGACTTGGGTTTAGGTTTTCATCAGCTGGCTGTATTACAGACTCTTTCTAGAGTTTAGAGATTTGATTTCATGAAAAAAGAAAGATGTTTTTTAGTATACCAGTTATTAACTCAGTTCTAGTTCCCATAAATATAAATTTCTAATGGAGACTGCCCTTAGTAAGTAGCATACAGTTTATCAAACTTCAGCTACTCAAGACCTTTAGTTATCAGATTTGGAGATGTCCAGTTACAATGAAGTGCAAACTACTTTTATATTGTCTCCGCTGGCATTTTACATCAAGTTGACCACTCTGGTATATAAACAAACATTTCTGCAGCCATAAACCAAGCCCGGAAGATATCTTTTTTTAAACCCACATATTTAATCCCCACTCAAATTTTTCAACAGAATAGTGATTGCACCTCAATAATGTGCAGCGGGTTTAGCAGGTAAGCAGTGTGCTGGAGCAGTGGAGTTAAACAGTGCTATCTGATAAATCTTCTGGGGCTGGCTCGGTAGGTGCTATATTACAAGGTTTTTTTGGTGTATGCCTCAAAAGCTTTATCTTTCTGTTGGGATGAACAACGCTTGTCTTCTGTTGTACTGTGCTTTCAGAGCAGCTCCTAAGTAGCACTATAAAAAATAGAAGGCTATTATTACTTCCTAGAGGAGGGATAGACTTTGAAGCTTAAGTTCAAAGACTCTGTACTGAGGTGAAAAATCACTTTCTATGCATCGTTTTCCCTCTCTTTTCTGAAAAGGCAGTTCCTGCGATGGGATGGAGAGCAACTGATAAGGCTGAGGCACGTATTTTCTTGACCAGCAATAGGTACTAAAATGGGTTTAACCTGCTTCCTAATTAAGTGGTTTTACGAACAAACGGCAGAGAGTTACGATTAAGCATCACAAGCTGCGAGTTTGTAATTCAGCCAACCGTTATAGTACTTGAGGTAAGCATATCATAAGAGTTTCAACAATCAGTGGTAAAAACATGGTACCATCCAAGGCCTAGAAAAACAAAGCAGAATAATGGAAGGAAAACAGGGAATAATTTATCAGAAGCTTTAAAGCAGGAGGTGGAATCTTACTCTTCATGCTGAGATTGTTTTCATTAATTACTTCCACCAGCACACTGTACGGATACTTGGAGCTGTGACAGGACATTCCCACCTTAATGTGCCCAAACATACTCTTAAATACTTAAGATTTGTATGCTGCATGTGGTTTTTTGGCTTGGTTTTTGTTTTTTTTTTTTTCTTGTATCAAATTTTTTGGGGTTGTCTAGCCTGAAGAAAACAGGATGTTGGACAGATTTTACAAGAAATTGCAGGTCCCTAAAATAAAACACAGTAAATCATTATGTGCTAAAACAGGAATCATTGAGTGGCATCAGTTCAATTTATCAACATCTCTCCTGAACAGATTGTTCCCTTTTCCTCTACTACTGTCCTCAGGAGAACAAATTATATATTTATAATAATTTGTTCTTATGTTTGTTACTGTTCCCTTAAATTGATACTGATGCCTTTTCTTTTCAGAACAATGCAAGGAAAGAACTGCTTTCACTGACAAATTAGACATGGGATTTATGTAAAGGGTCAGTGTTTCAGTACTGATGAGAACAGTGAAAGTTTTTAAGGTGGTGACAAATAGCTATATTGTGGTCACACAGCTGAAACTATGCGTTCAAGTCCCAATGTCTACCTCTACATCTGTACAAGTACTGTATTTTAGTGTCCATTCTCTGTTCTTCATACGTGAAAAGAAATTCAGAAATAATGTTGTTTTAAGACACTGTATGCTTTTAGTTTCTTGTATGTGTTGGTATATTCCCACATGGTCTTGGAATGCCTCAAAAATCACAATTCTGCTTCACTGCTCATAGGGATTTTTTTTTATCCCTCATCATTTGGAGCAAATTAAGTGTTGCTTTAGTTTATTTCAGATGTTGTGCACACCTTGAAGCTGAAATTCCTTCCATGTGAAGATGGCCTGGAAACATCTTAGACACTGAAAGCTTAGGAAGGCATTTTTTTGTAAGAGCTGCTGTGTCAGCTCTCTGCTGCTTGTTTGACAAATCTCTTGTGTAAGGACATTCTCAAAAGGCTGGTTAAGCTAGTTTACAGCTGTTTTGTGACACTGGAGAGGGCCTAAGGATTTGTGAGATTACAGCTACATGGATTTGGATGTAAGCCTGTACAAAGCTCTTTCTGGCTCCCTCGGTTTCTAGTGTATGTTAATGAAGATTGAATATCTTTCGGAAAACAAAACAAAATTTTGGTAATACCTAAATACACAATGATAGCTCTCAATGCTTTGTTGAACACCTAAAATGGAGAAAATGGGCACCACATCCATGCCCAGACCTTAAATCCACACTAAGTTGTCATTTAGATCTGCATCACAATTCATGATGTCACCTACTTTGTCCACTGTCTTCAAGCAAATGACTGTACAGCCTAAAAATCTGCTACTACAGTACTTAAGTATAGTTGAAATCCTGTCAGGGGGATTTTTCTCCCTTCTTAAAATATGGGCACTAAAAGCAGTGCAAATGTTGTCCCAGCAGTATAACTGCTGTCCTGGCCTAATTATTTCTTGAGCTTCCTCCCAGTGTATCTCCACCCTAACAATTACCTTTTCTCCTTAATATCTAGCCTAAATCCTCCTTCCCGTTAATTAGGCTGGCTATCTCCTTGTTTTATACAGAGTGAATAAGGCAAAATGATCTTTCATAAATGTTCCCAATGCAGAGCTCCCCTTTTTGTCACAGCCAGAGAGTGACTTTCTGTACTGATCTTTATACTCATTTTAAGTTGGTTCACAGTTCCTGGATGAGGCAATCATTTCTTGGCAATTTAAACACGAATGAAGCAAAGTAATAGGAAAAAATGTGTACAGATATAATTGTTTTAAAAAGAAAGATGAATTTGCAAGAGCTTAGCCTCCTTGCACAGATGGTGGGACTACCCTGTACAGAAGAAACAGAGTTTTCAAAGGTGTGGTTTGCAGGCTATACTACACTGTCTCATTGTATTGCAGAAAATTATGGCTGTCTTGGGCAGTGTAGTAAAAGAGAACGATGTTCTGAGTGTTGTTCCTTTTATGTGACTAATTGATATAATTGATAGTCCTCCAACTCATTAAAATATCTGCTGTATGAGAATTCAATGTGCATACTCAGGACTGGAAACTTTTATACAGCATTTTATTAATGTTATATATAATTAAAATGTGTGAATAACGCAATTGTCACTACCTGCCCAACTACATCATTTAAATCCTCAGTCTCTGGTGGGTTTTTAGATCTGTGAGGACATGTATTTTCCATAGGGCGAATATGCAAACACAAAAGTCCTGACTGTTCCAGGCTGGGATCTGAACCTGGTTAGCGAGTATGGGGTCCCCATCAGGGGAGAGGACCTGTTTGTGTTGCCTGCTACATTGGAAGCTGTAATAGTGCTAGTGTTCACTGCACTCACATGAGATGGGAGATGTCTTCACCCATCTTCTGCCGCTGGGATATAAATTGGTTTGGGATGGATATCTGTCTCATAAAGCACATATAACCTTAGCTGCGTAGCGTAACACGGCACTGGCTAAGCAATTTCAGGCAACCAGCCTCCTTCACCTGTGGAAAAGAGTTTGTATTTTGCAGTAGGAGAAACGTATTCCAGGAGCTGAAGCATTTTGCAACATTCAGCAGTGGTGGGTTGTTCAAGATGGTCTGGCTGGAATGACCCTCTGGCAGGGTCTTATCCTATCTAGGTTTTGGTGGTGAAATGAGCTGCCCTATTCATTGTGTAGTCTATCAGCTTGGACAGCAAAAGAGGAAGAATTGCACAAATACTTATAACAAATGAAATAGAGACTTGCCAAGGAGTTGGATGGGCAGCTGAGGCACGCCATATCTTCAAGTCCCTGGCTAAATCTTTCTGAGCTTTGATCAGGATTTTTAGCAATCATCTGAGTTATTCCCCTTGTGGATCTAGTCTGAGTATGCCGTCATTGCATCTGCTCCTGTGCAGAAAAATGAGTGAACTGGGTTTGTCACGCATCACTCAGCTCTGTCATGGATTTCAGGGAAATTACCTAAGGTAAGCTCAGAGCAGAGCAGGAACAAGTGAGGTCTAGGGAGGGGATCACAGGGCGCAGTACTCAGCCTACCACTTTTGATTTGGGTCAGCATGGCATTTATGTCAGTGTGCTGCATTTGAACTACACGCAGGACCATATTAAGAGGTTTATGCTTCTTTTCAGTGTTAAAATGTAATGGAAAATCACAGGCTGCAGAAAGCCAGCATGGAATCTCAGGCTCCAAGAAATTTATTGCTGTAGAAAAGATGACCATTTCAAACAAAACCTTGTTTATCTTAGAAGATAACTGGACAGCTAGTGACATTTTGCACACTTAGCAGTGGCCAAAATGTTCTAGTGGTTGCAACTTGGTCACAGAATCCCATCCAAATTTGTTCTTCTCTTTATGTATTTTCCATATGCTCTTGAGACATTTGCAGGCACATGCAGCCAAGTATTATCACTGTTTACCTGCTCATTTCACAAACAAGTCCTTTTATTTATCATGTGCATGAGCATGTTCATTCTTCTAAGCACTTAGGATCCCTCACACTTTTTCTTCTGTATGCTGTTTTCTTAAAAATGTCCTTTTTTTTGGTGTTTTTTGAAACAGCCAGACTTGCACTCTATCTGCACAAAGAAAATTGTCTGATGGACATGAAGCGAGTATAGGGTGAAAATTAGCTTGTCAACACATTGCATTTAATAAATTCCAAGTTTTTAGTGTCCTTAAGTGTTTACGTGGCTGCTCGTACACAACATTGAAGAGGACCATTGAGAAGCAGTGGAGTTTTGCAGTTAGCATTGTCACTTTTAACACAGCTGTCTGAAGTAGGCATCCTGCAGCACGCCCTCACATATCCGCTTCTTAGCTGTATTTACTTGAACCTCAACCTCAGGGAACAGAAAAGACTCAGATGTAAAAGATTAGTTAATGATCAAAACCTTACAATTAGCTAAAATGCCTTTAAAACCCACAAGCAAATATTGAACTGTACAAGGAATGTTTAACTGACCAGTTATTTTTCCTTTAACACAATGTATACCAGAAGGAAAAAAAAAAAAACCCAAACAAAATCAAACCCAAACCAAAAATACTGAGCTTGGATAAGAAGCCTTAGTGTCTGAGCACTGTGAGTCAGTGAACTGAACTTTCTTGTTTTATAGCAGCTGAAATGTTGGCGATATTTTTGTATTTTGGTGTTCAAAAATAGTTGCAGCACTTGTACAAAGACTAAGGTTACTAAACAACATTTCTTTTTTACATTTGCTAACTTAAAGGTCAACTAGCACATCCCATTGATTTCTTTTTTTTTCAGATACTATGGTTAAACAAGTTCTACAAACAAATTTATTACAGATGATTCATTGAATGCTTGCAGCAGCACAGTAGAATTTAATTTTGAATGCAATCAATAGGCTTCCATATTTCCAAAACAATGCACAGCTAAAATAACTGTGATACATACAGAATGGGACTCGTGGTCACTGACATTTTCAGTCAATAACGTTTTTGAAAAACAACAAACAATATGTTTTAAATCAACTACAGATTCATTGTTCTTGTGGAACAAAAGTAACTACTTCAGAAAAGAAAAAAACAAGCAACCACTATGCAGGAAAACAAATACTCCTCCCTCATGCCCATAACAAAAAAGAGCTGTTACAGTAATGTTTATTTCTTGTGGAGGAAACAACAATCAGCAAAAAGAAGCAACAAAGGCCAGTGGCCAAAATCTCTTATGGTAATATCTTGAAAGCCCTCTGCTCATTTCCCTCTTGGTTTTCTTTGGCTACATAGCATTTTTACATTAGATTTTTTTCCCTATTCAATAGTTAATCAACTGAATAAGTTTCAAAAATTCTTCCTTGGAAAATAATGTATGTATATATGAGAATTTAATCTTCTGTTTGAAGGAAGTTGATACAATATGGATATTTTAGCTTCTGCTTTCATCTACTTCAAGGCTGCAAAATAGAGACACCTTTTTATAGAAATCAGTTTAAAGGGGAAAGGTGAATAACTTCTGCATATACCATTGAAAATATTTAGGGATTCCTTAAAGTTCAAGCTAACTTAAAAGTTAGCTTTGCTTCGAGTAGGAGGTTGGACCTGATGATCTCCAAAGCTTCCTTCTAACCTAAATTATTTTATGATTCTGAATGATGCTCTTCAGCTGAAGGTCTCAGACTCCAAAGTAAAAGTGATGTCAAAAAGACACCAGGAGTACAGTATTTAAGATATTCTGATTTCTTCAGATGTTCTTTAGAAGACAGTAGCTGCCTCTTTAGTTGCCCTGATGCATGGAAAAGCAAGGTTATCTCAAATCCCCCTGGCTCTTTTACAACTAAGGAAAGAGAAGTTGGTTTCAAGTTAATATAACTATGGAAAACTCCAGTTGTGCTTTAACACCATGGACTGTTGTTGCCATATAAATTTTAATATAGGAAATATCAACAATTTCCACTGTTTGTTAATCTCATGGGGAACACCACAGATGGCTTTCTTCCAGATCTTATCACCTACTGTGAGGCTTGTGACTTTGAATATGAAATGTTTCTTGTCATAAATTGACAGTTCTTGTTCCACCCTAATCCCACAAGGCTCTTCTAAAGGAAAAGGAAATGTAACAATCAAATTGCATGGTAGGAAGTGACAGGTTGATTTGTAACATTTAAAAGACGGCTGCTATTATTATTAGACAATTTGATGGAGTAGAAAAATGTAATTCTCTATTCTACAAACATTTTAGTGCAGTTTCAGTAACCAAGCTGAATTTCACTTATATTTTATTCATTGGGAATTTTGTCCTTACTTCCAGGAAAATAACAAATGTCTTATGTCAGAACATTTTTATAGCGCTTTCTTACAACCTTCCAAATTTTCACATGATGCTGCCTTTCAGGCAAATATGTGGGGAAACCCTGTTTTAGATTAAACATTAAATGGTGTACACTTAGTTACTGTCTTTTCAAATGTATGTGTCTGTATGACAACTCATTCAGTTCCATTCATCATAACCTAACATCTTTCCAGTTATGAGGTATTTGGTCCCCAGAGCCTGGATAAGTAGCTGCAAAGTGAGTCTCCTTGGCATACTCTGCAGATTGCTAAGAAGAATTTCAGGGCTAAACTACTTAGCCTTCAAATTTTACCATGGGAACAAGTCCTGAATTGCCATGATTTTGGGAACTGACCTGCTGCCAGCTATGGCATAAAACTTGTCAGGAAAAGAAGATAAGGACCATTCAGCACATGCAACATCCTTCTAAATGCCTTCCCTGAAAAGGTTAAACTAAATCTATTTAAAATCTGACATAAATTACATGTGATATGTGAGTCAGTCCAAGCCATCCAGAGCAGTGATGGATGCCACCTCCACTTGACTAAAGTCAATATGGAAAACAAATCAGTAAGAAAGAACCACCTGGCTTTATGTGCTGTGCATCTCTTTCCTCAGAAATTAGAGTTTTTAGTAGACAGTAAGATAAATTCACTCTGGTGGACATCTCTTCTCATTTCAATTAAAGTCTGAGGATTTTTATGGTTTACTCCCACTTTATTTCATTGATTTAATTAGAATTACATTTGGTTACTTCTGAACATAAAATATATCTGGTTTAATTCACTTGTTGAAGTACAGACAGCCCAGTGATGACCAAGTGATACCGAGGTGCATATCTGGTTCTCCAGTTTCTCTGCTGTTCTGATTTTACCTTAGTTTGACCCTTTTGGAATAAACTGAACTGCATAAAAACAACGTGGACAGTTAATTCTCAGGCTTCAATTTTACTTTAAAAAACAAGAAACAAATGCCAAAAGATCTGACAAATAGAGGGAACAACCTTTTAGCCATTTTTAATCCAATAGAGGACTTTGGATCACTGCATAACTAAAACAGTGAAGGATGACCGAAGTTTCATTTTCCAAATCAATCATTTTCATTTATAGGTTAAAAAAGACAATATCTCGTCTCACTGATAAATGGCCAAATATCTCCCAGAACTTATAACATTTTCCAATGTTCAATTAATTTTCTTCTGCGGAGTGTATTTACTCTAACAGACAGCAAAAGAGAAAGAAGCAAGACCTGGGAACAGAAAAGTATAAAACTTTATCACTTGAAGAAAAAGCACATTGCTGCAAAATGCAACATTCATCAAAATTAAAATGCTGCCACATTTTCATGACATGAAAAACAACAATCAAAAGGGGCATTGCCAAATAGGTTTTCCCACATTTCTTCAAATGCAATAAAATTGTATTCCGCATTTACGTAATAAATACATGCCAATTATCAGTCTGTAAGAACTGTTGTTACCAACTGCTACACAAAACCAACCAAGAGCTGAGGCCCAAAATGCATTGCCACGGGCATGCAAATTATCTCTTGGCTTAGGACCTGGAGAGACAGCACACCTTGACGAAAGAAGCTCCCTAAGCAAGGGAATCTATTGTCAGCAGACCAACTACTGCCAGCAGCTGGCTTAGATGTCAAAACTACCTCTCTTCCTTGACTGTGCAGCATGTCTGGGCATCCTGGAGAGCAAATGGCTTGAATTTCTCATTAATCTGTTGTAGGCAGAACAACCACTGTTAGCTGAATATGGCTCTTCATCTCTTCCTGCCATCCACGGGCAGTCTGCAGGAGAGCTGGGAACAGCGTTGACTTCTCCTAAGTGCTAATTACATTTCTCAGTTGCGAGGCAAATGTCTTGCAAATCCCAAATAAAGTTATGTGAGATACTCACCCAATGTGTATTATAAATGCCCAATAATTCAGGGAACTTTTGGATATATTTGCAGAAGTCTGCAAAGTTTGACTACAAAGAAACACTTCATTATTCAGCAGCCGTGGCTGTAAACTTTGCAGTAATTTTATTATAATATATATAGCTCTCTAAGCTATTAATACAAGAGGTGCAACCATAAGGAGGGTAAATGTTTAGACATGAAACATGAGACAAAGGGCATGACAATAGCTCCAATTCAAAGAAAATCCCAGAGATATTTTTCAAGGTTAGTTGATTGGGTTTTAATTAGGCTAATAATAGAGGTATCATAAAAGTAGGCCTTGATATGCTTATTCTTGGCCAGAGATGTACAAACATGTTGTAGCACTTTCAATTCAGATCCACACAACCTTCGTGCATTTTCATCTAATCTCTAGACTAATACCGGAAAAGTGAGGTCCATGTGCCTGGTATATGTTGTCTGTGAACTAAAATTATTTCAGAATTAATTTTCTTAGGAAGAAAATTCAAAAATGAATGTGTGGGAGCATTAGTAAAGCATGAAAAAAAGAAAAGTTGGCCTAAAATGAGAATCCCTACTTTTTTTTCTATCCTGGGCCACAATGTTAATACCATGTATTACTCTCCTCTTCTTAAATTTCTGTTTCCACTGCAGCAACACAATCCAATTGCAATACATTTTGTTGTGAACACTGCAGAAAATGCTGTGAAGAATGAAGTTCTAACCTAAAAGATTTCCATGAAGGCTCTTTCTAATTGTTGGGGTCTGGAAATTATAAATCCATTTTAAACTCCGTAGGGTCCCCACCAGCTGTGTGACAGAAGTGTATTGTGAGAAAGAACACTTAAATGAGTAAAACTAGATTTCCCCATCATCTCTGTCCCTCGACTGATAACTCAGGCTACAATGCAGTTGCTTCTGCATTACCCACTTAAATGGAAGAGGAGAATTCCCTTTAGTGAGGTAATTAGTGCAGTAAGTAAAGGCAGACTGCAAAGCAGACATCAGACCGGATGATCACAGTGTTACCCGTGGCCCTCCTGGGCCTGAATTTGGTTTCATTTCAAGACAGTAAAATACCACCTCGGCTCTTCAGGGCCAGAGCATAACCGAAGCATTCAAACACGCAAAGTGAATTTGTTCTGCATCTAGATATAAAGATTTCTAAAGTCTAGAAAGACATGAGACAAAATTAACTGTAATTTCATAATAGTCCATAGAGTCAGTAAAAGCAGAATGATTGAGGACCATACAAATAACACTGTAATTTCAGCTAATGTTTCCAGCCCAAAGTGCCATTTTCAGAGCTAAAACATCAGCCACCCGAGAAACATGAAATTGTTCTTGCACAAGAATATTCTCTAACTCAGAATGAAACACAACAAACTATCTAATTATATTCAGATCAGGCACTCCCAACAGATGTTACCCATAGGATCAATATCAAAGTGTAGTTACTCTGATCCCCCGCAATTGTCATTATGATCTAAATAAGCAAAGAATAAATAAAGAAGAGGACCAGATGGACAGTTCTGTATAAAAGCAGAATCAGAGAATAGTCATGGTTGGAAAGGACCTCTGAAATCACCAAGTCCAACCACACACACACCACACACACACCCCCCTACAATCTCAGCCACTAAAGCATGCTCTGAAATGCCACATCTACATAATTCTTAAATACCTCCAGGGATGGTGACTCAACCACCTCTCCAGGCAAGTCATTCCAGTGTCTGACCATTCTTTCAGTAAAGTAATTCTTTCTAATACCTGATCTGAACCCTCCCTGCTGCAACTTCAGACCATTTCCTCTGGTCCTGTCACCATTCCCTCGGGAGAAGAGGCCAGCACCCACTTCTCTACAACCTCCTTTCAGGTAGCTGTAGAGGGCAATGAGGTCTCCCCTCAGCCTCCTCTTCTCCAAACTAAACATGTTCAGTTTCCTCAGCCTCTTCTCACATGACTTGTTCTCTAGACCCCTCACCAGCTTGGCAGCTCTCCTTGGTAGCAATTTCAGATACTGTAATGTGAAAATGATGATGAGCCCACTGCACGTAGATACGTCTTGCCAAATAGTTGGGCACCCTGAGCATATGTTTGAACTAGCAATCAGGAATCAAAATTACTGTCTAGAAGGTATAGCACTGTGACACATAGCATGTAGCATTCCTAACTACAGTGAATATTAAGTCCTTAAGTAGGTACTGTCTTTAAGTTCTTCAAAATCAATAAGCTAAGGGACTAAAGATAGGAAAGTCCTAACTTGTCATCATATTACCCTTTTGTAGCCACATGTCTGTGGCAGATTTTAGCCCACATATGACAACAAAATACTCACTGAACCAATTTTTGCTAAAATCTCCTAAATGTTATAAGAGAGGGTTCTTTAGTTTTAATGGCAATTATAGGGTTGAGTGGAGACAAAAGCATAAGGACGCACATGCAATTATAAAACGGTAAATACTAGGCAAGAAATGAGGACAATGATTGATCCAATTGCTTATGAACAAATATTTTGCAGTGAAATGAAATCAATTTATGAATTGCAATGTAGCTCACCAAGTCTGTCTCAAAATGTCATCCCTTTATTTCTGTTTTTCATACAATCTAACAATCTACAGTGAGCTCCTGAATGTGAACTGTAGGGTACCATAGCATGCCTAGCTATGAAATTTTAACACTGTGGAGGGAGTTGCCTATTGCTAGATATTTCAAAATGCTCCAGAGGAGGATGTATCTTAAACTCTCTTCTCCTCAAGGCAAATTGCCCACAATATTATTAACCCAATATGACTTTTCTTAATACACATTATTTAGTTTGCAGGTTGCTTGCAAGGGGTATATTTAGAGTGCTCTCCATAGCCAGCTTACTGTTTGAGTTATGAAATATTGCTCTAAATCACTTGTTACATAATTATAGTAAAATAAGACTTTTCAAATGACAACAGTAACAAAATGGCTAAATCTACCTTTATTTAGGGTGAGATAATCCTTGATTTAGGAAAGTGGTTTGAATTCTGAGTAGAATAAAAGCCTTTCCAGTTCTCCCCATCCCCTCCTATACAGCACTCAAAGCAATCCAGGCACCTCAATGCAACTGTCCCTTGGGCTTCAACAGGGTTGGAAAATTCTTCATGTCAGGCAATTCAAAGTGTTCCAAAGGAGTCCGTGGCTAAAGCCTCACTGACTTTTCAAGGTAGTCAACTGCCTTAGGAAACCTCAACTGGATGAGCAAACTTCACTTGGAACAGCAATGCCCACTGTTTCCTTGACTTAGACAAGAGTTTTGTGGTTAAAGTGTTTGCTCAGGGATGAGGAAACTTGAGTCCTGTTCGTGCCTTACTTGATACGCATATTACCACCTAGAAGTGCTCATACAGAGAGCAATTATTGCAGCTTTCCAAAGATCAAAGGAGTTAGTCCAAGCTAGAAAACAGCAAACAAAAAAATGGGACAAAACCAAGTAAACAGCTATTTAAAGGTACGCTTCAGGAAACTGCTTTTTCAGTAATTGCTCTTGATATGAGTACGCTGCAATCTGCAGTGTTACATAGAGACACCCAACCTAGCTGTAAACTGGCTCTTCTACCACCAACAGTCTGGTCCCAACAGCATGAAGATTTTGCCAGCTTAAGTTGTCCCGCCTTTTGCTACTAGAAAATAATTTTTCTGGAATGTGAAATTGTTCTTTTTTACAAGAAGGATTTTTCTCTTTGGAAGCCTGACAAGAACATAGATAATGCTTTTCGCTTAGTGTTTGGTTAAGCCCCGATGCAAGGAATTCTAAAATCAAGGGAAGTGTAGTTCCTAGTGTGGGGCTTGAGGCAAGGAAGTGTCATTTCTGGTCCCAGCTATTCACATGTCACAGATAAAAGGGCAAAATACTGTAGTCTTGGCTAGAAATAAGCAGGTAGGAACAGCAGGTAGGAAATCCCCATGTTAATGCTGCTGCTTAAACTCTTATGATATGACAGTCTCCAAGAAGTTAAGGCTAATTAAGCCAAGGAGTGACATTTTTGGACCCTTTCAGGATGGAGCACAGCTGTTTCAAACTCATAGAATCAAGCTCATCTACAGGGTACTGGAGCCTCTTCACTTTTAAGAAAGAGCCCTCACACAGGGGTCTGCTGTGTTTTAACTGAACTTTTCTGAGTGTCCTAATGTCAACAATCTCCCAGCTAGATGCAAGAATTCACACAGAGAAAAATGTCACTGGGCTGGGGAAGGAAGGCAGAGCCCTGCCTAGCACAGCACCGAGCGAGGCTGCTGACACTACACAGGCATGATGCACTCCATGTCTGATTACACTGCAGCATTCCCGCTGTTTTAATAAGATTTTTCCTCTCAAAAGAAATAACTAACAGTGTCATGTTGTGGGGTGGCTTTCTCACAGCTCTCAATAGTTGAGACTTGTAAATGACTTTCACCAGTGACCTAAATTAAACTCAATGAGAACCTCATGCCCACAACTTCAGGAGCCCCCTCTGTGCATATACAGCTTCACCTGCATTGTCTGGGGCAAGTCATTTGACTCATCTGAATGCAGAAGTGCCAGCACTAAAGCAATTCCCACAAGTACACATGTACATTTATGGATGCCCCTCTTTGAATGTCAGGCTTTGGGCACCCTCACGGCTTCTTTGCAGCCCTTATCCCTGAATAACTGTCATGGTTTCAGCCAAATTTACCAAAACCTAGATTGACAGATGGCCCTTCCTCCCCCAAAAAAGAAAGGAGAGGAAGAGATAAGGAGATTTACTAGTTTAGAATAAACTANCATCCGTCCCCCTTTAAGGAAAAGAGAGGAGAGGAAGAGATTTCAGGAGTTTAGAATAAACTAAACTAATGAAGTATTAATACTAAAGTTAACGTGAGAAAAAATAATGAAATAGATACAGTATATACAAAATCACATTGAGTTCCCAGGATGACCATCACATCACCAGCAGGCGTTAGGAAAAGTCTCAGACTGGACTCAGTGATCGACAGGAGCTGGATTCAGGAGTCAGGAACGCTCGGATCTGGTTCAAAGGCAGATGAACAGGCAGGGTCCTCCTTGGATGTCAGACATTGAAGAAGGAGAGTTTACCCTTTGATCCCTCAGCTTTAATACTGAGCATGATGCGAGTGGGATGGACTACCCCAGTTGGTCAGTTTTGGGTCACCTGTCCTGTCTGCTCCTCCCTACAGCTGTGACCCCTCGATGCTTTTCCTTTTCCGACCCTCCAACGGGGCAAATAACAAAATCCCCTGACCTTAGTTGTTCTAGCAATAAGTATAAGCAAGGGCCTCTCTGCACCATCCCTAGGTATAATTAGGTCTTATCACTGTGAGAGTGAACAGTTCTCTGAACAGTGTGCTGTTAATTTCAGGGTTTAGTTAGCTAGAAGAGGCCCAGCTAAAAAGTAAAATTGCAAAAGCGAAAATTGGTTCGTTTTACCTCAAACCAGGACAATAGCACACATGATGGAATTACAAACCTGTGATTTCAAAACCATTTATGTAAATCAGAGTATTTATTTAAAGGAGAAATAGTTTATCTGAATAAGATCAAAGTAGAATTATGTATCGCACTTAGACCAAAATAAGCCTGGAAAACCTCATGAAAGCATATGGGTATTACGATTTTATAGACAGAGAAATGGAGGAAAATTGAAATTCCGACTTTGTGTCCCCCTGTTCCCATCGTATAATAATGTTGATATCATTCTGAAGTCCCTCCCAAATTATACTTTCCAGCATGGCTGCTTTCACTTACCCTCTTGTTTTCCATGAACCTGTATCTTGTCTTCAGGTCCCTTTACCTCCCTTCCCTTCTTCTTTCCTTTTCCTTCCCTTCTCTTGTTCTACTGTACTTTCAAAAGCCTTTTACTTTATGCCACTGCCAATGTGTCTCCTAAGGCACTAAATCAGCACTTGTGGAAGGTGATCCTCCCCTGACTGACTGCTGCTTCTTATAAGTGCCAATTCGGCTCAGTGGGAGGCTGGCGGCCAGATGGCAGCAGCAGGACACTTTTAAAAACTGTGATTCTTCACTGTCCCCCTGGAAAGAGTGGGTTTACAAGACCTGGAGTAGGTGGTTCTGTTTATGTTCTTATATTAAAAATTAATGATGGGTAGATTTGTTTATTTGTATTGTTATCAGGGCTGTTTGCCCAAGTCCCGAGGATTCTGATTCATGATATGCTTATCACAGCCAAAAGTGGCTTTCAGCAGAAGCAGACACCGTGTGAAATTTTCTTAGCTTTGTGCTTTGTCGGAAATTCTAATCTCAGACTGTGGCTAAATGTTGCGAACCTGTGAATAATCTGGAGAGAAGCTCAGGCTCACCTGTGCTTTGATGTTAGCAAAAGTCACGGTTTCCCAGCGTTCGCCTGGGGATAGAAGGCAAGGCGGCAAGCTGCCACAGCGAACACAGGCTTGTTCAGACCTGGGACACCAAAGTGAAACCTGGAGGTGGAGGCTGCAGGCAGGGTGTAGGTAAATCCCAGTAGAAAAATCAGCTCCACCATCAGGGCTCCGTAAAGCAACCGCACACAGGATTAGAAAATGAATCCCTGTGGGATCTGAGCATGCCCTCTGAAGTGAAAATACAGGCCGGTGATATTCTTATCAGAAAGATTTTCATGAATTGTGCCCATGGAGAAAAGTCACCCTACTCTTGAAATTATTTAGGCGTGTTAAAACAGACACGGGAATTCTGCGGGCTCATTGGTTTATTCCTAGGCTTGCATTTAAATACTGCGAAAAATGTGCACTACTTAAGAGTTAATTCTTGGTCCTCTGATGAGTTCTTCCCAGAGGAGAAATATATGAGCTCTAAGAAGTTGGTAGTGGCATTACCATGAGAAGGTGATTTCGGATCTCAGGTCTACAAATATAAAATCTTACATAAGACTTTTATGGTGTTACAGTGATACTAATCTCTGTTTTATTTCTTGAATGGAAAAAACTGGAAGGCCTTACAGAACAGAAATGAATGGATTATTTTAGAATGCAATAATGAATTAACTTAATCTGCCTTTATCTGGATTTTGCATGTTTTTTATTGTTTGAGCTTTCAACAGAGGTGATGATTAAATATTCAAAACAGTGTAGTGTACTCCAGGCATATTTCAGCCAAGAACACATGTATGTGGATATTTAGAATTATTCTCTATCCTATTTCCTGCCCATGCAGTTTCCCCGATGCATTGCTCAATCTGCCTTTGCTGCCTTTTGTTCACAATCCTTTTGCTATTGTAAAAACCCTCCCTGGTACTAAGACACAACCTCTGTTGTTCCAAGGCATCTTTTGAAAACTGAATGTACTTTGGCTGTGAGTTTCAGGTGATTAGGTAAGATCCTTCTGGCATCTTTGAGTTCCTGTAGACTCATTTCAGCAACAAAGCACATGAAATTCTTACTGGAGGTAACTCTGAGATACTCTGTGGTTACAAGAAAATATGATGAAAACGGTGAAAAGAAGACACTGAAAAGTTGAGAGGCAGTGATTCACCAGGGTCAGCACTTCCCCCCTTCATAATCTATATAAACCCAAAGCCCTTTATCTTCACTCACACACAGGGTAACTCTCATATTTTAGCCCAAAGGAAAAAGAAAAAAATAATATAGCTTTAGGTCAGTGAAGGCAAGATCTAAAGTGGTTTGCCTAGCCCTTCCAAAGTTGAAATTGTTTTGACAGAAAAAAGGAACAGTTTAAATGAGGAGAAGTCAAGTGCATTTTGACCTCACTTTAAAATTTCAAGATATTATGTCCGACTAGCCATCAACTGGAAATTAAATTCAATTTATTATTTAATAATTCCCATTTTCTTATGACTTGAACATAATTAAAATTATCATAGTTCTTTGAGCAGCAGGCCCTTCTGTAATAGTATTTGCTTCTCTATCCCGGATCCCTTGATGTCCATTTGATTTTACTGTTACCTTTGCCCTTTTCCCCTTCTCATGCTGACCACATTTTTGAACCATCTATTCAAACCCCAAAGTTTCATGGTGCAATCTCTTTGAAGACCTCAGCAGTAGACTCAACTGTGAGTTAAGTAGCTGGCACCCAGTAACCGAGGTCAGACTTTTTAAAGCCATCTGAAATTTTATTAGTGGACGCATAATATCAAGCAAAAGTCATTGCAGAAATACCCTTCAAAATCTGTTTCTGTTCTCATCTGAGGCTTTTAAAAATGCATTTCCCCTGTGTTCCTTGAAGTCAGCTTTCAGTCAAGAAAGTGTTAGTAATTCTTACAAAGAAAGCATAAGGTGGATTTCTTATAGGGAATGACTATAAGCCAATCCAAAGGCAAGTCAATATTGGAAGGTTTTCCATTATTTTGATATCAAAATGCTTTATATGAAGTCCTTTATCATGTTCTAATTTGGTCAAAACAAACCTTTCTTTAATCCTTTTCCCCATATGTGAGTGAAAATGAAGATGCCTGTACAAGAAGGATTTAAATATTTCATCTGTGGGACAAATTATCAAGTTTGTCAGTGTCCTTTCCACACCTGGGCAGCAAGTGAATTTTTACTGATCCTTTTCAAAGATATAATTCCTGTTTTCTACAACTTAAGTTTTGCAAAATGGCTACCAGCTGAAACAAACTTAAGACAGCTTTCCTGGCTTGGAAGTTCATTTGGCAGTGTTAGCCTAAGCACATAAAAAGGGTACAGTAACTCCAGAGGTTGGACAGAGAAATTCAAAAATTTACATAAAATAAGTCATATCTTAGGCTGCTGAAATCAATGGTAATTTTTTCCTATCAAATTTATATAAAAGGAGTCAGTATTTCACTCCATACAAACTTCTAATATTTTAAAAATTGAATTGAAATGTAGTAAAGCCATGCCAACAAATAATACTTATGTTGACATGGGAGTAGCCACAAAAAGAAGAGAAATTTTATCACATATTACAAAGAATTAAATCTGTTATCAGAAAATCCCATCAGGAAAAGAAAACTGCAAAACACTACTTTCGATCCAGCCCTAAAGTTTCTTTAACAGTTCTCTTTTCTCACTGGACTACAATATAATTTAAAAGGCAGGACTGCAGGACTTCTTAGGGGTTCTATAGAGAACAGAGTAAGTGAAATTAAAACTATATACATTAATGTTTTTACTGACATTTCATCTGAAAGTTTCCACTTCTGATCAACAAAATAAGCTTTTCAATAAAAGTCTTTTAGTGGAAGAAAAAAAAATTTATGGAAAGAAAACAACCTTTCCTGGGTAAAATGTTTTATCAAAAAAACTGATATTATATTGAAAAAGAATTTTGAGTAAATTTTTGGAAGAATCCCTTTTTTCAATTATTCTTGAGTTGGAGACATTAAGTAATGAATAGAAGTGAGTAGAGAATTGATAAGCTTCTTATTTCCACTTTAAACCAATTTTATAAGAGGGTTCCACAGAATTATTTAAAACCTCTATAACAAGTATATCATTGTCTATCGAGGTCTAAAGGCTTGTAGAGTAATTTCTTTGCCATATGTTTCAGTTTCATTGGAATACTTGCTTTCATCCTAAGTTGTGCTGTCTTGGCTTGCATTACAGTATATTGTATCTTTCAGTTCTAGGAGAATGCTAACAATTTATTTAGTTATTCATCTACTAATTTTTTTTAAAATTAGTTTTAAAATTTTTAAATTTAATTTCCTGAAATAAATTAATTTCAGGAAGTCTTAATTCCAAATAAAATTATTTATAAAAAACAGGATTGCAGCTTCCAAAATGTAGGAAGGCTTTAGATCCTACCTGCATCTAAAACCCAGAAGTCCTCCTGGAGTGCGGCTACAATCAGGAGACAAACTTCGTTTGGTCTGAAGGTCTCTCAGCTACCTGAATGGATGTGGGTCTTTGTGTCCCAACACCCTGAAGTTTCACTTATGCCAGGGCTCTGGTGTTGTGCCAAGTTTCACCTCCACCAGGCACAGACACCCAGGGGAAACCATGCTCCCACCATGATGCTAACTAGGTATGAAACAGAGCAGTCAACAAGTTTAAGAACAAATAAGAAATGCTGTATAATTGTATTGTGAGGAATAGAACAGATAATGAATTTCTGTCTTGTGAGTAGATTTTCAAGTCCATATTGCACAAGGCCCTTCCTCCTTGCTCCAAGCGCCTACATGATCTCTTGTATCTCTGGATGCTGCAGTGCCACATTAGAGGTGAGGTGCACCCCCAAGGGAAATTCATAGACACTCTCTGTTCTCTGCTTAACTGCCTAATTTCAGTACACTGCTAGGAATTAATATCTTTAAAATCTTCACCTCTGCCAGATTTGGTTAAAAGCTGTTAACCAGTAATTCATTGTAAAACACACATACAAGCTTGCACATGTACACGCAGAGAAAGGGGCCACGATTTACTCATTTCCACCATGAGTCAGGTTGTAGATGTTCATTACATAATAAATGCATTTATTTTCTGTGATGACTTATATGGAATCTTTTTATGTAAATTACAGTGCGACTCAGTGCTGCAATGCTGCGAATTTCTCATACTGCAAGAGATGGCTGGGATCACTTCTCCACTTTTATTTTTACTCTTTGTCTTCTTAGTCTGCTGCAAAGTCAACCACCTTGTCAGCTCCTGTTGAAAGTAACCCCTTGCTAAACTCCATATTTTCAGTGGAGATTGGCATCTTTAAATATGGGAGGAAAAGGGCACAGAAATCTTAAAAAATAGCCCAACTTTGATGTTTATTGACAGATGTTTATTAAAATGTCTTTGTCATCTTCTCAAACAACAATTGTAAATATAATTTGTAATCTCCCGTGTTTTAAGCCAGGGTAGTAGTTTCTCCTTTTTCTTTCTAAATGTCATACTTCAATTAATTCAGAATTGAGGTTTTGTACCCCTGTGGGATGTGCTAAAATGGTGGTCGCACAGACAGACCTAGTTAGGCTGAAGCAGTTTGCAGATCATTTTTATAAATATTAAAAAGAAACCCCTCCAGACTAAGAAAGCAGTGGCACATAAAGTGCTTGTCGTTTGCACTGCCTGCCGGTGAAATGTTTTGGTTGCTTAGGCACAACCAGGCACAAATTAATCAGGTTTGACTGAGCTACATGCTAGCTAAATCCTTATCTTCTGCAACATTGATTTCAAAGCTTACAGTAGTTATTTCATATATCTGATCATTATTCAAAGCCCTTTGGGGGAGTACCCTAATTTCATAAACATATTATGCTTTTTTTGAAAGGAAAAGTGAAACGTGCTGCAGGGGGGAACCTTTGTAATTTGTTTTGCTTACAGATATGCTGAGCTGCATAAGCTAAAAAAAAAAAAAATCCCAATGTGCACAATTATTTTCTGGCAAGAAACTGTTCTTTTTGTTCAACTAGATCTAGATCTGATTCTCTGAAACCGTGGGCTATTTTCCCCAAATTTACTCATGATAGAGCTGACTCTCACCCTCTACCCAAATTCCACCCACGATACTTGGGACAAAGGGAAGATCATGGAAAGTTACAGTTTTCATTAAAAATGGACAGGGAGTTCTTTGGACACTGATGAGTGTAATGAACCATGATGCTGCATGGATTTATGTGTCAGGATTGATTGACCTGGTCCTTTTAGAAAACACTAGTTTGAATTCAGGCATCTCTACAGCTCCTCTGTTTATTAATCCATCTACAGTGTAGATTCTCGTATGCAACGGCGAACAGAGTTACACTGAGGGAATTCCTTCTATTTAGGCATCTGTAAGATGATCTTTGCCTCCCTAAATTCCTATTGTAACAAAATTTGGGAAAACATATATATATATATATTATTTTAATGCATTTGACTGAAATAGGCAATTTGACCGAAACAGGCATATTGATTCAAAAGATGGGGGGAAGGGCTGACTCTGACAGGTTCGGACAACATAATAACATAAGCTCTGTTCCCTTAGGAAGAAGTATTTAATAAAGAAATCCTGTTCTTTCCCAAACCAAGGAGAGAGCTGTCAGTTCTTCTATTGAGGTCAGAAACCTCAAGCCCAGGATGAGCTGCCAGATAAGCACAGTTGTAAGAGAGAACCCAAACACTATATATTATCCCTTGACCAGAAGAATATTTTCAAAACAGAAGAAGGAGAAAGATGCAGGGAACCAGGGACAAGAAAATCACCCAAAAGGTCTGAGATTAGGGAAGACAGCAGGTAGGAATTTGGTTAGGCTGAAGTCAGATATTAAAAATACAATGGGCTGCGGACAGGGTAAAAATGCTATGTCTGGGAGAGTGGGATAAACTGCGACATTTGGAAGTAATTAGAGGAAACTGGGCAGAAATCTTGTTATAGCACACACACACAGTTTGTGACAACAGAGAAGAGAGAAAATAAGGCGGCTAGAGGGAGTAGGCAGATGGACGAGCACATTACTGAAACGCTCTGCATTAGGGAATGCTACCTGTTTAAAAGTGAAGATTGGTTTTGTCATCTGGGACTAGAGAATCCCTTGCATGGATTTTTGAGTGATATAGAGAAAGGGTCATGGTTTCCCTGCTGTGTCCTCTGTATATTACCTTGTAATATCTCTTTCTTTTTGTTTCATTTCTTATTTATGGATTTTTACTCCTTGCCTCTTCAAATCTTCCCCACTGTTCTGTTACTCTCATTTTTGCTTGTTTTTCAATACCCACTGCAGCCTCCCTGTTCATTTCATGCAAAACCAAACTGAAATGCTGCTGAAAATGGAAAAAACAAGGTAAAAGTGCTATTTGATATTATCTTCACTTTAAGATACATTTTTTCCTTGCATTTTAATTATCATTTCATTGATTACCATTCCCTGCCTTGCATGCAACCCCTGATGTGAATTTGATCATTGCTGTTCATGTGATTAATATTTAGACTATATGAGACAGGGCTAGGAATTTGCTTCAGTTTCAAAAATGTTGTTACCATATGACTCACAAGGGCCACACTGAGGGTCCTGAAGGCCAGTCACCTCTTTATGCAAGGGCCAGGTGCTCAATAGGCAGTGGAAGTAAAATCTTCCCCAGGTGTATTACTGCTGATTTAAATAACAACCAGCAAAGATCCAACAACAGGCTTCCAAGATAAAAAGAAGAAAAAGAAAAGGAAAAAAAGCTAACAGCAAACCAAGACTCATTTCTCCCATATTGCTCAATAAATCCTTACTAGTGGTATTTCACCTTTGCTAGGACAGACGCACAAGCTAGGTTCTACTTTGTAAATCAAGATTACTCTAGGTGTCTTGATCTTGATTTGATATTGTAACTCTCCCTCTATTTACTGATCACTTGAATAAGGAGTCTGGATATTCTTACAGTGCTCTCCTGGGTGGCTGGTATTGCTTATTGAACCTAAATACCAAACACCCTGGTTGCAGATGCTTGTACTGAGGCAAACTCCCGCTTTAATAAAGGGAGGATTTTCTTGGGAGAATACAGCAAACTTTAAAGGGAGTGATAGCTGACATTAGGATAGGGACAAAGGAATTCAGAATGCTGGGGAGTCACAGTTCAGCAAAAGCAGGAAAGCCAGGGAAAGAACTGTGATTATTTTGTTTGTTTGTTTGTTTGTTTGTTTGTGGTTTTTTTTTGGTCTAGACTGTTCTCTGGGAAGGAGAAAAATGCACTGCCCAATATTGCTAGTTGATGATGATAATCTGTTCTTCTGAACAGAGGCCGATAGAGGTGGAGTTTGAAGATGCACAGCAAATGCAGAAAGGTCATAACTCATTGTCCACATTCCCCCGAGAAATCACTCACCCCATTTCTGTGGGAAAGATAGTAACATGGTATCTTACTTAAAAAAAAAAAAAGTCTTTTCTTAAATTATAAAAAAAAGAGGAAATATTAAAAATGCAATGAAAATAAAGGCAAAGGGCTTAAAATATTAATTGCAGAATCATTTCCTCTTGCTTTATTATCCTGGATCAGACCCTGTTCCTGAGGAAACGGGAGAAGAAAAGCAGCAGTGGAGAGTCAGTGCTCTCACTTGTCACTGTCATTGCCTGCTGCGTAGGGGACATGCCAGTGTGCCAAGAGCCAGCAAAAGCCTCAAGGGGGCAAACTCTTCCTAATGGTTGTGAAACTCTGAAAGCAAACAAAAAATGGGAAAGCGCAAAAGCCCTGCACCGTGCTACTGCACCATGACTTTTCTCAAATGTCTTTGAATCTTCCTTGTTTCAAAACAATTCTCAAAGCATTTTGCCAAATACTTCTGTGAACTCTAGAGGATACAGAGTATACCTGTTTTTTGTTTGGATTTTGCAAAGCAGCAAGTGTTTATAAGGCCCTGATCTTGCTCAAACTAATATCAGTGGCTCACTCTCACTATTTGTGAAAGCGCTGGCTCTGAGAGTCATTGCAGCCATTCTTAAAGAGTTTTCTGCTGGTGCTCAGTGCTTCATGTGGTGTAATTAACAGAGCTGAAGTGTCTCGGTTAATGAACTTCAAAAAGCTTGGGAAGCTTTTTTTTTATACAGGGATGCTTTTTTTTTAATCCCGGGAAGATCTAATATGGGTGCCTGGAACATTGGAAGGATGTTAAATGTTGTTTAATATCCTCAGTGGGGCTGTAATCCCCATTGTAAGATGCACTGCTGTAAGGAACACCCCAGCAGGCACAAAGTGCACAACCCTTCCCTCTCCTAAGCCTCCCCCTGGTCTTCCATCATTGGAAACATGATCAAACCAGCAAGGAACTGCATGTCATTTTCACTCCTTTCTACTTTTTCACCTGCTAAGTAAGACAAAAGGTATGGCCTCCCAGCATTTATCGAACAAACCGATGAACGTGGTCTTTTGCTCTAGGTCTCCACTGAGCCCTCAGTCTTCACAGAGCCCGTGAATAAGCCGTCAGTGGCTCCCGAATCACATAAGGTTGTCTCCCCTCTTTTCTCCAACAAGAAGTTTTTTAAGAGAAAGTGAAAATACATGGAGGCAAACAGCATCTCTCACTACATTCTAGGCGTATAGGGGATCGCTATATATTTGTGATAAGTACATAGATGATTGTGTGGCAGGAAGTCTTCAGGCAAAAAAAGAAAGTATATTCTGGCAGACTCTGAAGTTTCACCAAACCTTCCCTAGGATTTTTTGCCACGGTTGTATGAATCATCCTAACTGCACTCAAATAGATCCACGCCTTACTCCAGCATGGGAGCAGAATCCACGCTCTGTCACTGAAAACAAATGAGAATGCAGTGGGCTGAAAAATCTCTCTGAAACACTCATGTTTAGCTAAGTTGAGGCATGCTTGTCTTATTTGGGTGTACTGAGATTTGAGTAATTTCCTCATTTTCCTAACGCTGTGGCTCACATTTATCAGTTCTCACAAACACTGGCACCTCTCCTCTTAATCTCAGTATATGCTTTTTCTCTTCATGTCTTTTAGCTAGTTTCTTTGGAAGAGTGGCCAACTGCTTTCTTCCTTAGCCAAGCAAGCACTGCAGCTTTCCATCACATTCAGGAAATAGTACATCCACCTTTTTGTCATTATTCTTCTCAAAGGGCCGTCAATTAGAATTTTGTGAAATTGATGTGATATGCCTCCGAGACACCTTCCTTTCAGCTCATTTTTTAATCATAAATTTCATTCTTACCTCTACTGGTGATCGGGAATATTACTTAACTCCTCTGATGGACACGGAAGGCCTAATTCTACCTCAGTGCGTGTTTGAAGCCCTAAGTAGCTGCATCCAGCAGCACGGTGGCAGATTGGGAAGCTCCCTAGGTACAAATTTGACACAGCATTATAAGTCTTCAAGTCTTGCAAAATTTCAGTTTAACAACATGATTTGATAAGATACAAGAAGTGGCTGGAATCACAAGGAAAAAGGGGAAGGTGTCGTGGGGACAGGAAGGAGGACTCTAAATGAGAAGGAGGTCTCGTGTCTGAAAGTGGGATGGTTGCTACAACCTCTATTTTTCATGTCCAGCATGTTCTGCAAGGGGTGATAACTGCCACCATTTAGATTGCAGAAAACAGAACTAGCTGAAAAGTGAAAGAGCATTTTCACTAAAATACTGATGAAAATATGTTTTCTGATTTTCTGTGCTAAAAGCTTGTTTCAATAAAAATTTTCCAACCAGCTCTAATAGCAGGCAATAAAGCCGAATGATTTCAACTAGAACAATGGAATTGCTTTTATGATATATATGTTATCTACGAATGAAGGAAAAGTACGGCAGCACACTTGCAGACTGGCAATGACTTCAGAACTAATAATGTCACAGAGAAATGTTTAGACAGATTGGAGCTGATTAACACAGCCAGACAGGACAGTGCCAAATAGCCAAGGTACGGACCGTAGCAGAGACAGATACAGAGCGCACCATGCAAGTCTTTGTTTTCCAGACAATGACATAACTTTTAACCTCCATATTACTTTCTCAAGGCTATTTCTCCCATCTATGCTCAAGAAGTTTCTTGAAGTGACAACTGCTTATCAGATGTAACAAATTCCTCCACTGAAGGCCATATTGTGGCAGCAATTTTAAGCAGTGATTCTCCTTGATGTTAAGACTACATGATGTATCTTTTTTTTTTTTTTTTTACATACCTCAGAGGAAACCCACCATTTTGCCGCATTTCTATCAACCAGAACAATCTCCAAATTTCTAAACATGTTTGTGGGAGACTGCCAACATGACTTTAAAAATAGGATGATGAGAAAGTGTGAAGTACACACCTTGTGTAGCCCACTCACCTTCCAAGTAACGATTACATGCCAATTAGCTAAATTCTTTCATATGCATGGGATATTCCAAGTGTAATCAATAGGCAATTATTTTTGACCAAAAAGGTAAAAGAATAATGTGAAAATTTGTTTTTTCTGAAGCAATATGAGGGTAGATGAACATGGAGCTAGCTTGTATTTCTAAACAGTTAATTACAATACTCAGAATACTCAGATTATAGATTATAAGTAAAAATTAATTAATTTTAAAAATAGTCTGAATTATTGATGAATTTATGGGTTTGGTTTTTGAAAAGTAATTAATGCATTTAACATCTGATATTCTATAAGATTTAGCCATCAAAAGAGCTAAGTAATTTGCAAAATCAGTATTTAAATCACTCAATCACTTTAAGGGCATTTTCATTCCAGACACTCAGTCAAAAAAATGAATAAAAAAGTAAATGTTGGTAATGATTCACATTGTTCTTCTTCTACAGTTATTGATGTAGAAACTGAGATTAATATTCTATAAATAATACAACACATCCAATATAATATTTACATTCTTTAAAAACATCGATGTATGATGTTGACATTGTCAGTAACCTGTTTATTTATTTGTTGAGCTTGACATCAGATCTTGATTGCATATGAAGGGATGGGGAAATCAATTAGAGTTCTTAGCAATTCTGTTTTGAAGCAAAGAAGACGAGTGTTCAGTGCTGGAAAAGGACTGATTGGCACTTATTAGGATCAATAAAAACCATAAGAAATGTTGATCATGAAATAATTTTCTCCCTCAATGAAAATGTCAGTGGAACCAAACTTCAATTCATTTTATACTACAACATCAAAATCCAAACACATTTTAGACTGTAAAGTCAAATAAAAATCAATATTGCAAAATTTTAAACTATCTCTAGGTACATGTAATTCATAATAACTTTGATGTAAAATTATAATAGGGTTAAATTTCACCTGCTCTTTTTCTTATATTTATAGATTGTAATGTTGATCATCTCTCTGATGGTTATCAACTGAAAAGTCTGAAATATTGTGGCTATAATCCAAATACTAGGAGAATCTGAAGAAAACGTTTGATTTAGGATTTTGAAGCCATAGAACATTACAAAGAAAGCATCAAATGCCACTACTAACAGAAAACAAGCATGCTTATAAAAATACATCCTCAAAAGTTTCATTTGTGATTGTGAAAATGCAGAGACTGGCAAATAATCTGAAAGCCCTCAGTTTTAGACTCTGAGCACTTCTGAAAGATTTTCATGAGATCAAAAGTTCTTCAATCTTCACTTGTGTAGTAGCAATATCTCACCATTTCTCTGCCCGTGGTGTGAAAGGAGCACTTAAGGAACATGATTTGAGAAATAAGTCAGCTTGTTTCATCCTCACAATCTGACTTTGCTCCTTTGCAGTTTTTTCCAACAATTCAACTTTCATCACATTGTCGACTATTTTGCAGCAGCATTTCTCTATCTTTTGAAAACTGTTTGTAGTATTTCTGAAAACAGTAAACATATTCACTGAGATGCCACTATTATTTCAGTTGATGTTTCTTTGGAGCTGTAGGACAACATAGTTCAATTTCTCTTATCTATTAACAACTTCTCAGACTGTTTTTGCCAAGCACAAGGCCACAACACCCTTTTACACTCAAACAGCTGAATATATACTTTTTTGTCAAGTTTAACCTTGTTTTTCCATTTCCCTCTTTAAATGTTTCCATAGGAGCAGCATATATTCAGTTGTGGTTCATTATATATAGATAGATATAGATATATATGTGGTTCATTATATAGCTTGGTCGCTTGTTTGTAAATCAGTTCAATCTACTGCTTGAGGTTCAGTGTAAGAAATGTTTGGGTTTTTACAAGTAACTGTCTCTCAAAAGTTCAATCCTTACTGGTCTTTGCTAAGGCAATGGATGCCTTACACTCTGGTTTTTGCTGTGATTATTTTTTTTTAAATGACATCAGCAATATCACATCTCTTTAACTTGTCTGTGATTTCCCAGGATCTGCACCTGCTTCAATATTGCTTTTTCCACTTGATCGATTGCCTTGGTAGGTCTCTTTGGCAACACGCTGCATGTTGTTTTGTTGTTATTTTGCTGCTTTGCTTAGGTACTCAAAGCTGCTGGCATATTTCCTGAAGACTTACTAGCTTGAAAAGAAAAATATTACTTTGTTTTCTGAGGTCAGAATTCAGTTTCCTTCCTTTCCCTCTTTTTGCCCAGTGGGAAATGCACTTTACTTTCCTGATTTTCTCATTCTTCTATTGCAGTACAGAATGCCCCAAAGTATGTGCTAATGTGACATTTTCCCCTGTGGAAGTGCTGAAATTATCTGCCTAAAGTGAGACTCTTTCCTTTTTTAACTGTTTGGTTGGTCATTGCAGTTGGGAAGTACAATATTTGACTTTCTACAGTTCCTTTCCAGCTTCTTCCCCCTGCCTGCCAGTGTATTACAATGTGGTACAGTTTGCAAGGCTTCCAACCAGCTTTTCACACCCCGTGGGTGTCCAGCAAAGGATAAATCATCTTAGTTTCCATAAAATTCATCATCCTCTTAGAATATGGGTAACAATAAGTTGATCTAAAAAAGTAAAGATGACTTTGTTCAGTTGTAACTTGTAACTTTTGTATCAAACAAAAGACCTGATATCTTCAGATACTCCACATACTGTTAATGGTAAGAATAATTTGCATCTCACCATCTCTCAGTTTTGGACCCACACTTTGAAGTAGTTTGAGAGCTTATATGTAAGACATAGTGGAAAATATACTTTAATGACTATAATGGTTATTTATAGCTTTGAAAACCTTGTTTCACAATCATAACATGCAATTACTATGTCACTTGTATAATAAATATATTTCAAAACAGTTTTCTAACATCAGGGCTTTAATGAAAAATAGATGCTCAGATTTTCAGAGAGAAGTCTAATACATCTGAAAACCATTGAGGAATTGAAGCCAGATATTGCAGAAAAAGCATAAAATAAATTCATGAATGAATTAAGAATTATTTTTCTGTGTACACAAACTTGGAATTAAGTTATTTTCTGTGCTACCACATATATGGTATTTTTGGGGAAAAAAAAAAAAAGAGTAGTATTTAGAAAATATCTTTGCATCAAGACAAAAGTAAGTCTGAACAAGATTTTAATGCACAGATATATTATGAGCATCATTGTATACAGCAAAGCTATGAATGAAGAGTGACAACACTAGTTCAGATTGGGCGTGCATTCTTCCTTTCACCCCTTTCCAAACAACAGTGAGAATAGTGTTTATGGAAAGTGAATGTAAATCAACTTGTTTCTCACTATTAACTTCCCAGTTGTGACATGGGGAAGGTGAAAACCTAGTTCTGCCTAGACTATTGCTCTCTTAAGTTAGTACTGGCACTTGGTTTGGCAAATCCCCACTCTGGCTCCCCAGTGCAGCCCTGAAGGCACTGGGATAATCACCCCTGCCAGACACCTTGTGGTTTGTCACAGTTTCCTTCAATGACACCCTGCAGCATCCACACAAATGGCAGCTTCTTGGGCTCTGAGTGCTACAAAACCACTCAAGATGTCCTTTCAAAGAGTCTTATGAGGTGAGTGGACACCTCACCTCTGCCGTCTTTCATGTACTCTCTTTCTTCATCCCATACGCCCAGGCCAGCTATTCCTTCATTAAAACGGTTGTGATATTGCTTAACTTAGTCTGTGGCACACCAGAATCAGACAGGGAGCATAAAATAGGCCTTTGGTGGGGAGTACCAAAAAAGAAGATACGTTTCTTTGGTAGAGTCTTCAACTGTGGTCCCTCTCCCTCCACTTCTCCCATTGAACTACCCAACAGAGCATCACTACGACGAGACACTGCCCTTGGAGAATGGTTTGGGCCACTCAGCTCTGCTGCTTGACTAAAGGTTCCCTACTGAGTCTGCTCTCACGGGGGGAGTATTAGGGAATGTACAGAAGCAGACCAGATGTAAAGCTCTATGAAATACAAAGTTTAGCGAGGGACAGTCAGAAGAAGTTGAATAACAACCATACCATGGTTACAGTTTGTATTGGTTCGGAACGTTCTCACTTTAGTTAAGCTGGCTGTGCTGTGATGAAGGCTGTGGACCAGACACAGGCATCAAGAAACAAATTTATAGCATATTTTTGTAAATCACTGTTTTCCATTATTTTCAAAAATCTTTTGGCTACTTTTTCCCCATTTAAGATTTACAACTATTGATTGTCTTCTGCTGTTTCTTTTATTGTCTCTGGATCTGGCAACCTGGTTGTGTTCCTGTGATTAATGTTATAATTTTTGCAGATTTTATTAATTTTACAAGAGTTAGATTCAATTAGTAGGTTTAAATTTCAAGCCTTGCTTCTTCTGGACATTAAAAATACCTAAATTTATTCCCTGAAGTTACATTCTAATACAGTAATTTATAATAAATGTTATTAAAAAAATATGGTGAATTTAACTAGCTGGGAAAAGCTTTATAAGATATTGAGGCATGTTTAATATATGAAATATCCTCGTAGGAATTTTTTTTTTAATTTATGCATTATTATGATATTTAGTTTTAAGTGTGATTTCAAGTCAGGCCTAAGGTTTCAGTGTTTAGGACTATAATTCTGATTGGGTTACTACCAGGTTACAGACAAAACAAAAATTGTAAAAAGGTGCTCTCCTACTAAATAAAATACTTGGGTTTGCATATTCACACATGGTAGAGTCATTATTTGGGGTAGGTTCAGATATTCTTTATACAAGCAGGTGCAGATTTTAGATATGTGTAGGTAAAGACAAAATTGTATTTGATTTCTCATTCTTAACCCTTCTTTCACATGGGCCGTATTAGTTTTCTTCATTTGAAGTGGTTATACAATGAGCTAATTAAGGTGTGTTTTCAGTCATAGGGAATATATATGAAATTCAGCAGTAGCTTTTAAATTCTGAATAATTCTAATTTACTGTTAACAATAGTTTCAGTTTCACTAAAGGGCCCAGAAAAAAATTACTATGGCTAATTGTTCTGTTTAATTTGATATAATAAGAAATTCTGTGAGTTAGTAACTGAATACTGCAACAAATTCTGAAAATATTTTTGAGCATTAGCACTTATAAATTACTCATTATTTACACAATGATTCCTCTATTCAAGTGTTTAATTTGATTGTCTTCACAGGATGCCTTTTACCTTACAGATGAAAGTTCGACTCAGAAATGATAACTATTCTTCCATATAAACTTTTGTCCCTGTTGAGAGCAACAAAAGACAAGTCTCCAGATGGAAATCATTTTACAATTTATTATACGGAGAAGATCCCACTGCAGCTTTGCAATTACTGTCTTTCAGGTGACTCATTGAGTGAATTAATAACAAATGAATGGAAACAACAGCCCCTGGGTCAAATATTGATAATGAGGCTTTGAATTACACTAAACATGACATAAACTATTGTGAGCCTCTAAAGAGCTATTTTTCCTTTCATTTCTTTTTACACACATGAAAGCAGTCGTTTTCTTTCCTTAACATAAAGAGGGAAGCTCAGCAATCTTTTCTCCTTGATTCCATTGAAAAATGGAACAACCATGCCGAAAGAATTATAGAGGTAGTTGACATATTTGTACAAAATAGCTTAAATAACTTGATAGTGATTTGTTGATGAAATTCAGTTACTTCAAAGTACCCTTTAATAACTTATTGTAACTTCCATAAATTATGTTAAATGCACACACCTCTGGATTATTTATATTCTGCTTATAAATAATATCTATATTACATCATTATTTGACTTGGCCAGTTGCTTTGTGAAACAAAGTTAAGAGATCCTATAAATCAAACCAATATGGCAAAAGCATCCTAAATCTAGTTCAGGAATCTTCTCTGTTTTCTGGACTGTCTCTATTTCATGATGATCCTTCAGTGATCTATAAAAGTTAACAGACTAGAAAATGGGCTGTGCCATCTGTTCCTGTTGTGATGAGTTCATTAGTCTTTACCTGAAAATTTGAGTGTAGTTCTTAAACAGCTTCACGGATTGTGAATATATCGGGCTCAACTGTGAGAAAACTTTTTTCTTTTTTGAACCAGTCAAACCTTATGCAGTATTTCACCTCTTGTAAAGAGAGTCATATTAAAATTGTTACTATGCTGAAAATAATCAATGACATTATGAAGAGCACCTGCATTAAACCAAACTCACTGAGCGCAGGTTGTCCCTTGTGTATTTCAAGCAGGCTTTAAACTCTTATCTATTGAGATAAGTTCCTCACTTTTCCTTGATGGTAAATCTCCCGGGAAAGAAATGCTGCTCTAGAGATAATAGTGATGTAGCTTTTTCCTTACAATTTGGAAAAAGTCATCCATAACCAAAAAGGACACAGTACCTTGGGTTTTAATTTGGGGATGACTTTGAGGGAGGAGAGGCATTCTTTTGTGAAGCAGATGAATTACTTGGAGGCACAAGAGATGAGTTTCAAAAATCTTCTCAATACCTTATTTTTAAAAATCACTGACCATCCATGAAAGGGAGACTCTAAATGTTTTTTAAATTAACTCCCATTTACCTTTAAGAGGAATATCACAAATAAACACTTTATTTTCTTAACTGAAAAGAAATTATACCTGTGAACTAGGAGCTCTTCCCTAGTGAATAATAGGTTAATATATTATTGGTCATTTTTTGTACTTCTGATGAGGACTATCTTTTTTTCTCTTTCTCTCTGGCAAAAATATTTTAGCATATGAATATTTTTTATAATTTCTCTTCTGCAGTGCTGGCAGACAAGGCATGCCTTCCCCATTACTCATGGTAAGAATAAAGTTTATCACTCCCAGAATCTACTAGTCTCATGGACTGACACACAAATCTCACTTTGGGACTGCAGTGAAGTTTCAGATCTAAAAAAAAACCTGTAGAGTTTTGATTAAATGAAGCACTAGGGATGTCATGATAGTTGCCCTGTTTGCTTTAGTCATTAGGATAAAAGGTTTTATTTACAGTACCAGATGGTGAACTGCTTCGATCCACTTCTTATGTCACCATAAGTTTTATAAACCACTACAGCTCATCACATATCTTTAACTGAAATACAGTTCACTAAAACAGGTTTTGTCCAACCTGAATCATTTGTTTTTATTGAATCTTCTTTTGGGAAAGTAAAAAGAAATTGTTGGGCTTCAGGTCAGCATCACATTAATCTCTAGTCACACTCAAACGTTGTATCTCTATGAAGTTATATCATAAAAGTTCTTCTCATTCATCTTCCCTGTGAGCCTGCTGTCTGCTAGTCAGACCTCATTCCCTGTGATACTTCTGAAACTTGAGTTCATGACATGGTTTCCCAGCCACAGCCATTCTCATCTGCTCCAGCCTATCTGCCACCAAAGTCATGAATGTGCATTTTTCAAAGGACTCTTGTCCAAATATGCCTCAGCTGGGACATAACTGAGATGGCCCTCTTCTTGAGGAAATGATAGAGGTGTCGAGTCCTGAAAGCACTTCAGTCATACAGGGTGGAATAGCCTGGCCAAACATCACACTATACCTGCACTTATACTTTGGCTTATTCTAAAATGTTACACTGGTTTCCTCTGTATAATGTAGACATACTCTAGGAATCAAAGCCTGTCTAATAAGGACTAAAGGAGCAGTACTTTCAGGATTTTTTCTGGTATACGCCTTGTTAATGGAAAATCACTATTTAAAACAAACAAGACAAACTTTGAATTGACTTGCTATAAACTAGTACAAGAAATGAAAATAATGTTTGTTTCATTTGTCATAAACTTTTCTATTTGCTTTCCATAATATAAAGCAACTCCCCAGAGTTATTGCTGATGTTTCTTTCATCTATTGTCTTTTTTATTAGACATGTTTTAGGAAGCTAGATTTTCTTCATTATTTTTGAGTGCTTTGGTATTAGGGAGGACAGGCTCAAAAGTTCCAGCTAGCATGGAAATCAAAGCACAACACCTAATCATGCCAACACCATCTTTTCCTTTAGACACAGAAAACATTCCCTCTCATAGCTGGTATCTTTTCATACAGTAGTATCAACCACTTAGGGAAGTTTGAAAAAAGCAGAGATATTTCAAAACATAACCTTCTTCTTCTAGGTCAGTGTTTTCTGATTTTCATAAGGATGGTGTGTAAACATACTGTGAATTCCATCAAGACTTGTTTTCCGTGTTAATTTGGGCCAAGGTTACCTTTGAGGTCAGGAAAGAGGGTCACAAGAAAAAGTAATTCAAAGTCTGTCTTTCCACTGCATCTACCTTATTATTTTATTTTAGGGACGTTTTTGTATTTTCTATGTTAAGTGTTACATTGGAGCCTTAAACAGGTCTCTGACTCAGCTTTCTCTATGGGTAAAGAACTTTTTAAGGTCCAGGCTGATGCCTTCAGCCTGCTGAAATGCACAGCCAGGCTGTAAATGGAACATCATTATCCTTAGATCAGAGCTTCTGATGTTGTGGACCTTAAAAGGAAGTTCTTTTGAGGTTAGAAGGTAAGTCAAAACACCTAGTTAAAATACCTAGAATGCTTTAAAATGGACTTTATCAATCTGAACTCAGGACATGTTTAAGAGCCCCAACTCAGGATTTGAATTAAAATGACAAATCTAAACGAAAGGTTGACATCGTGAGGAGGGACAGTAAGACAGTAAGGATTTTCTTTACTACCATACTACCCCTTTAAAGGGGGAAAGAGAATGTAGACATGGATACAGTAAGACAAACAAGTTTGGTTTATGCTTATTCCTTCTAGGCTTTGCCTTTTGGACCATCAAGATGGGGTGTGAATTAGGCATGAACTCAGAAGACTCAGCTGTCATTTAGTACATGGCTTTGAATACACACTCTTCTTATCTATGCTTAGATATTTTTCCTTATCAAGAAAACAGCACTGATAAACAAATACCAAGTCATCATCACTTAGATCATCAGCTTTGTCACTTTTTATAAAATAATGCCTGGTTTTCATTAAGCGGGTCATCTGTAATTCTTCTGGAACTCACAAAAATCCCTTGCCATTGCTGTATTTTTAGTAAAGAATAATGAATAACTGATAGGATGAAATATAGTGCTACATAATTGGCAAATGGAGAACGTTTTGCAGAAATCACTCAAACTATTTTGAATTTCATTTCTAGTCATGGTTTATTTAACACTAGCAGAGTGCTGGAAGAGTTTCACAAAAGATTGATGATCCTCTGGAGCAATTCCTAAGCGTAATATTATGTCTTAAAGAATTATGTCACTTTCTTTAAGGGTGCTGAGAAGAATATTACTATGCATCAATAAAAATTCAAGTTTTACCAACCATCTGTATTGCATAAATCAAGTAGAGGGTAAGGGTTTCCCCAGAAAACAATTATGGAATGGAATGAGATGGTCCAACAGGCATTTACTGTACTAATGCATGTTGGTAAATGCATTATGTTGCAGCTACAACAAACATCAAAATAAATATTAAGGACAGCATTTTCAAGGATTTGTGCCCAGGGCCCTGTTTACATGCAAAATGGTGTTTCTTATCCTTTGAGTCTACAGGACTCTACTAGTCTACACAAAAGACATGCACCTGCTCAGTTTGAGGTGTGGTTTTCAAACTGCTTTAAAGATGGTGGGAAACAGTTTTCAGCTTGGTTTGGCCATTTTATTTCAAATGACCTCACAGTTATTAGAAATCTTTCAGCTGAACTAAAATAACATAACTTCAAAAGAATGCATATGTGCCTATATATTTGCATGCATAGGAAATTGTCACAACTGAAGAAAGGGAATTTTTAAAAATTAAAACTAGTACTTTCTTGTCTTTTAATTTAGAAAAGTCTGCAGGCAAATTAGTTCAATGCTCTTAATATAATATTTGCCACCTTGCTAGGAATCTTTGCCACCATACAAGAACTTATTTTAGAAATCTTCAAGGAGATTAGACAATGGCTATGCAAACACTTCAAAAGCTGATTAAATATATGTTGTGTTCCATTTCCTGCACTGAATTTGCCAGCACATCCATGTGCAAATAAAATCACATTTAATATATGCAACATGGATAGGTAGCCATGAACTTATGCATTATTTCTATGTAAGGAAAAGTTCTGCTTGTCAGTTTCTGGATTATTTTTTAGATTTTTTCAATAGCTCCACGAATGTGAGGCAAAGGTGCAATTGAGTACATTACAGTTAGTCACAGAGAACTGGAGTTAGATCTCTATTTGTTATTTAAGAATTTTTTGTCTCATAAAGAAAATACAATAATCTCAAATTGAGAATGTTTATGAAATTTGAACTCCCTTTGGAAATATTTACTTTGACTCTACAGGAAACCTAATGAAAGTAAGGACTTATAACAGAAATTATTTCTGAATCTTTCAAATAAAATGAAGAAGGAGTAGCATGGGATTGTTGTCTAAATTCTGGTGTAGTCTATATTTAAAAATGTACATTTTGAACAGAATTTATTCTGTTAAATCTGATGAAGACTGCAGGGGTTAGACAGTGCAGGAAACAAAACTGTGTGTTTTGGAAGGAGAGAAACCTTCTCCTGAAGTATGTGTCACTTGGGTTGATCAAGAGTACTGCTGTGATGTCTCTCAAGGGATTGTTAAAATGCTATTAAATAAAGATTGACAAAAACTGTCAAAGGAAATAACACATGGATTTTCAGCTGTCAATGACCCTTGGAACCTGCTCCACCTTGAGGAGCTGTGTCTTGGGCACTTCCCCAAGACAGTGCCATATATGTGTGTGGAGGCAAGATGGACTGTCTGACCCATATGCCAACACTGGGAGGTGTACTGAGACCAATAATTAATTCTATAGGCATTTTGGAGCTATTATTTTCCATCACTAATGAGTTGGGATGTGCTTATAAGTGATAACGGTGTCTCTTTTATGAGTTACTCCAAATGATGTCATTCCCTCTTGCTTTTGTTTAACAGTGTTTATCAAGCTGCAATAGCTGTTCCTCATTCTTATCAAAAGTGCTTTGTGTGACATGCCAGTCTTTCTGCTAGGTATCTGTAAAAAAGCTTATCAATTGCATTTAACTTCCTGAAAACTCAAGGCCACTCTACAGTCCATTGAAGCATTCAGTGATATTAAACAATGTTTACTCAGGAAATATTAGAATGCTGATCCCTCAAGGTAGCCTCTTTTAAAAATTTGGGTGGTAGCCCTTCTGAATAAAGCTCATTCTCAAGTGTTGTACTTTTAAAATACTAATGGTCATTGAAAGCCTGTCTCACTGAAACCGGTGCTTCATTACTGAAGTTAATGACCCTGAATTCCCTTGTGCAGTCTCAGCCTCCCGCCAGATCTAGAAAATTACCCAGTTGTTCTAAATTCCTCTCTTAGGTTTTTATTTTTCTTCGTGTGTGGTCTTGGCTTGTGGAAAAGCTTATAGTTACTTCTTTCAAGAACACATGGTTTTGGCAAGAGCTAGTACTGGTCTAATAAGTAGTTGGTGTGATACTGACTTAACTAAATACAAGTGTTTGGTATACTACAGACAGAACTGTACCGATTCTTAAAAAGTGGGGTAACATTGCTAAATGTCTTAGAAGTCCATGCTGACATTTTCCAATGAAATGATGTAATTCTTTACTGGAAAATTACCTGAGCTTCCACATATTAGTAATGGACTTAAATTTAAAAGTTAAAATCAAAATATAATTCTCAAAATCACTATGATGCGTGATGAACCAGAGATCCATTTTCACAATAAGACTTTTTTTTTTTCTACTTTGACATTTCTTCCAGAATCTCAAATATTCTTACAAATCAAGATACAATATTTTTACCCCACATTTTTATTGTAAACTTGCTAGATTGGCCTCTGTTACTAAGGGTCTTTACAACGCCTGTCATGAAAGGACCTTGAAATGGGCCTTCTTCAGGCAGCAAATAATTATCACTGCACAAGAGCTTTGGACCCCAAAACTAGAAGATTCTTCTGTGTGAGAGGTGAAGTGACTTGCAGGTATAGATCTTAGTGCTCTGTGATTTAGCAGCATAATTCTGTAGCCTAAAGATAGGTTAGCCCTTAGCTAGGTAAGCAAGATCAATGATCCCTGTAGTTTAGGCTGCCAGTTGTGTTTCAGGTAGTTTTCAAATATAAAAAAAATCCAGGAATTATGTGGTGTTATAGACTCAAAGTTCTCTAGTGAATGTTGTAAAAGATAGATTACAGCACTACACTGAGTTATCTTTGCTAGCTTCAGCCTCTTTCACATCTGACTTTGTAGTTGTCCAGATTCAATTCAAAGATGTTCTTTGTCTCCCTGGCACTCAGTTACTAAATAACAGCAGTAAAAATCTTGTGAGCAAGAAATCCTGGTTCTCAGTAGCTCTGACATTGTTCCCAGACAACATGATACATACTCTCCATTTTTCATTTAAAATGAGTCAATATTAGCTGAAACCTTAATCATGAAGGCCTCCCTCCACTTGGACATCTTGGAAAAAAGATGGACACTGAAAACAGACTATAATAGCGAAGTCTCTCTGTGTGGTAAATCTAGGAAAAAAACCTATACATTTATTCAAAGAAGCCAGTCTTCCTTGAGAATGTAACTTCAACTAACACATTTTAGCCAGGACACACTGCAGCCCTCGAGCTCCACAGTGGGGAGCACTACATTTTTTTGTCCTGCAAAATAGCTGTAAGCAAACACATAACAAAGAGCCTTGCACTGGTACACAGCCTAAAAGAGACTATAGGTTTTCCCGAGGCAAACAGAAATCACAGTGCCCTGGGTAAGCCAGAGCAATTATTAGTTACCCAGCCACCTAAGACAACCTTACATGCATGTGAAATGTTCCTTTTCCTGTTTCCACTGTCAGCTTGATGCCGCCTGTTGCACTAGGGCTCATATACAAAATCAGAACTGGTTGAGCACCTGGCCAAGCATTTGAGAAGTTTAGGAAATGCCTTTACCAGGCCTTTCTCCTAACATATTTGGTGGTTTGGGCAAAGCTTAAGAAATTCAGACTTTTTCTAGGCTGGTACTCAAAGCAGCTTTTTGGGTTCTGGTCACTCCACTGTTGTTTCCCTCAGTCCACATTGAATTGCCATATGACAAGCCCAGAAAGACTAGGTAGGGCACAGACTTATGGTGCTTGGAAGTGTGATAAATCACTTTGTAAGTAAAGATGTAGATATACACGCTGTCTGACAGAACTGATTTCAGTTCTTCATTTTCTAGAAAACTTTCTAGCCATCAACTAGCGACAAAGAGGAGAAAATACCTCCAAGACCGGTGCAAGAACTGTGCAAGGAAGTTTGGTAGTTATGCATCATTGGGAAAGGAATATCTGGTATGTGCAGCCTGCTAGATTTGGGCAACTATCTGCTTAGTATTATCATGCCCAGGAGCTTCCCTTCAGGCACCTACATACAATTTCACTTAGGGAAAAACGTGTCTATATATAGCAAATGTGTAAACAGAACCAGGCAGGAGCTGAGTAAATGTTTTGAAGGATTTAAGGATCCAAATTTTGGAGTAGAGCTTGTCAGTTTATCGGGCAGGACTTAAAGAGTTTATCTGTTGAAGAGACAATGTTGAACTGAACCAGTATGGTCCACTGCTTAGTTTTTACACTTAAATCATGTTTCAACAGACAGGCAAATGTGATAGACTTCTGTGAGTTGCGGACTTCACTGCTCACTGCTTCACTGTCATACCATTCTGCTAGACTTTATTGCTTTGATGGAAGAAGTAGCAGAAAAAGTGACTTCAGCAGTAGTACATAATGCTAAGCTGTCAAATGAGATGGTATCTAATTCTGAAACTAAACAACAATAGAGGTGACCTTTTTTTCCTAAGTATTTCTGGAAAGGTAACCCAAAGACCTTTCATCTCTTTCATGGCTCTCCATTAAAACAAAAAGATTCTAATTTCAATAATCACTGTTAATGGGGAAAAAGAAATGCTAATGAGGTTATTAAAAAGTAGCTGAATGCCAATCAGGTTCATATAATTTTCCTTAGCTTTTCAGATGAATTAAAATGCACATATGACAAGTGACATAGTCAGAACACCACGAGGGTATGAGAACACCAAAGGAATGGTGTCAGAGTAGAATGAGTCTGACAATTAGCAAAGCCCATGTGATAACGCTTTAAAGCATGGGCCAAGTGATCAGCTTTGAGACCATTATGGATCACCTACCCATCATGACAGATGGACCTGGAATTATTAACGTTGAATTCACACTTTACTTTATTAATTCATATTCCTAATTTACACAATTACTTCATGAATGCATGGTTTTGAACAACTGTAAATATATGTCCTTTACTAGTACTTTAAATGTTGGAATAAGGTGCATCTAAGCTGAGGTTTCTCTGTTTCAAGATCATTTCAAAACATTTCAGTCTCGTCTTTTCCAAATTGTAGCATAGCTTAGGCAAGACAGATTTAACATCATCAGGATGTTTAAAATACTGCTATTAATTCTGAAGGTAATAGCTTATCATTGTAAGAAGGAGGTTTCAGAACTTCTTTCTCATTGCCATGTATTTAATGTTTGAAAAATATCAAAATTTATTAAATATATTATTTAAAATGTCATTATTAATTGATAAAAGTATTTTATTTATAATTATATACAAATATATAAATATATAAATATATATATGTTATATTGTCAGGATAAAACTGTAGTCTGCAATCTACACAGTAAGCCTAATTTTTTTCTAATATCCTTTTTTTCCTACAGATGTATAAGCCATTGATATACAGGGACAGTATAATGTCAGAGTGCACCCTGAAAAGAAGTCAGAATTTTTTGAAACACAAAATGAATACAAATTTTTTGTGTAAGACTTTGCATCCATATNTCAGGATAAAACTGTGGTCTGCAATCTACACAGTAAGCCTAATTTTTTTCTAATATCCTTTTTTTCCTACAGATGTGTAAGCCATTGATATACAGGGACAGTATAATGTCAGAGTGCACCCTGAAAAGAAGTCAGAATTTTTTGAAACACAAAATGAATACAAATTTTTTGTGTAAGACTTTGCATCCATATTCACCTACGTGGAAAACAGGGAGGTACGCTGTATTTCTACTGTAGCAACGTGTTCAAAGGAGCTGGAAATACACTCAGTATAGCTGTTGAAAATTTCTAACATTTGTGTCTTCAAAAAAGATTCCTTTTCTCCTGCCAAGGCCCTACTCTTATCACATAGGACTGTTTGAAACTTAACATCTGAGTTCACGTACCAGAGGCATCCTAAGAAAAATAATTTCATTGTCTATGAACAATACTCTGAAATTTACACAGCTTCTCCGCCACCCCTTCTCCATGTGTGTGTGCACACACAAATTTCTTCAGAAGAAAAAAAATCTAGCTCTCACTATAGAGACAGCCTTGTAGTGGCCTGCCTCAGATTTGGAGGGCCTTGTAGCAAAGTAGATGATCAGAACGACTTTCACTGGATTCCTGCCTCTTTTCAAGAGATGTTTTTCAAACTGACCTTATAACAGTGTAACTGTTATAAGTTAATTCTGATAGAAAACTGTTTCATTGATAGGATCTCCAATATTTCCTTCCAAATTTTCAGTTTAGTCCTTTAAGTCTAGAGATTCTCCATCTTGAAATCAAACCCTGGTGTATCACAAGGTCTGACTTCCCAGGTTGGCACTCTCATAGATGATTTTCTGCCATTGCCTCTAAAAAACAAACTTAATGGTTTATTACACTCCTTACAAACTTTGGTGATATAGCCAGAACAGCAGACTAGAAACAAGTGGAAAATATCTTGGTTCTAATCTTGATGTGGTTCCCATTGTCGGAGACAAACACATAACCACTTGGTGCAGTTCTATGCGGTGCTTTATTTCGAGGCCCCGGGAACCAGGGGTGGATATCCAAATCTGGCTCCAATGAGAGTGGTGTCAGTTTACAATTTCATACCCTTGTGATTACACAATCCTATACATATTCAATGATCACCCCATCACCCTTCATTGCATATTCATTAAGGATTATGTCATAGATTGCGACATTCTGGCGATGGTCCAGTCCCCTCTAGTGGTCTTTGGTGGTCGTTCTTGATGAAGTAAGACGTCTTCCTCACCGTGTACTTTTCACCTTTCGTTGTTCTGGTAAGTTTCCAGCCTCAGTTTCAAACGCCAACTTCCTCCTTATTCTTCTTGACTCTTCGAGCATCCCTGGCACACAGCCTCCCCTGCCTTAGCAGTCCCAAAGTTACACTCTCCCATCACCAGAAGCACAATGTCAGATCACAGATTACAAGCATACAAAGATTTCACACAGGATTTTGCAACAAGAATATCAGAACAATTTGTATTTTCCCAACACCATCATCAAGCCCTTGCCACATAATATAAATGTCAGGTGTTGTACAGTTCAACTGAAGGGCAGTTAGCTGGGAGGTACACAAAAGAAAACACTAGCTGGACCAAAAGGCCTGGCCAGGTGGGAAACTCTTGGGTTTATGTAGTCTAAGATACTGTGCTGCCTCTCACAGCTGCAGAGACTGTGGCTCATGGACTCCAATTCCCTCTTTTCAGTCTATGCCCTTTCAGTGTTACTTTCTCCTTATGTTTGCCATCAGGTACCCTTGCCTGATGGCTTCCTAACCCACGTTTTGAAGAAACAGTCAGAGAGGAATAATCCTAGACCTGTTATTTCAAACCATTTAAGGAAACTCATTTCATTTTCATTTGAGTTTGGCATCAATCACAACGGCAGCTCTAAAATCTGGCAGGTAGCAGTGAGATCTAATGGGGAAAGAGGGTGATCCAGAGGGTGGCATGTGTCCACACACAAGACATAACAGGACTGGGCAGTGTAGGATTGGATTGAGTAGGACAAAATGGGATTTACAGTCCCATCTCTTCTAATGCACAGAGCCAGCTTGTCTGGAAAGACTTTGGAGACAGTTAAGAGCAACTTTTTTTTGGAAAGTGGTTTTCCCTGAAGCCTGTTGTGTCCCCCCAAGCACAAAGGAGATGTTTTTCATCTCCCATGTTTTGGTTATTCAGCCTCCTCTGTCCCCAGAGCAACTTTTTCTCAAGGAATATGACTGAGCCCACAAAGCATCATTTTTTATCAACAGGATACAAAATCATATGCAGTGATGAATAGGTAGAATAAAACTGGCATTCTACTGCAGTATATTCATTCTGGCACATTTGTATTCTCTTTCCTGCCAGGTTTTATCTAAAGTGTGTGCTAGGTTTTTAATCTATGCCTTGTTCTTTCTCTTTTCTTTCTGTGTTCCTTTTTATTACAGTATTTATTTATATCACTTTTCAGTCTCTATAAAAATCCATCTCTTGTCTCCTCCCTCTTTTGCACAGCCTCAGCACCCATTCTCACCCTAGCTGAAGCCACACAGCCAGTTTCCTGCAGATGGTTGATACTGGTCTTATGGCCAGCTACAACAGGCCTGTTCTCAGTTCTCATGTTTGTGACAGAAAGACTCAGTGTCTGAAAAATTTCATGGGCAAGAAGTATCAGTATCAGACTCCTATAATGTTAGTAAGACATTGACATTAGTAAGTTAGTTTAGTGGCATAAGATATTGTTAAAGGTGCTTTACTCTGAGGTGGTTCAACACTACAGAAAAGGAGAATTTTCAAGAGGGGCCTCCATGATCTTCCAGATTTCTAATGGTTACCTCTGCTGCAAATTTGAGCATAGCTACAAAAAGAATAGCAAGGGAAGATTTTAGTATTCATTGTGTCTGTGTTTAAGCACTGTCCAGCTTCTGAGACTTACAATGTCCTATTGGGAGCAGTATTGTATTTCTTAAATCAATAGCCAGGCACCTAGGATTGTATGGGAACCTTCTTATGATATTTCTTGTAATAAGAGAGAGAAAAAGAGCTTAGAGAGAAGACAGAGAGAGAGAGAGAAAGCTTATTACATAACCTTGGAATGTTATATTTGGGAAGCATTAACATAGTGATATTTTAAAAGTTTTATTCAACATTTTATGGACATTAATATTGCCCAAGTTCACCACAAGAGCTCTATATGGCTTTGGCAGGTGGGGTGTGACTGAGGAAAAATGTTACTCCTTTCAAATATCTGCCCCTTGTTCTGCTATAGATTACCACTAGATTTATTGACCTCCAAGATAAGGCTCATTTTATTTTAGATTAAGCCCTTCTTGAAGGTAAATTTTGACTACATTATGAATGGTCAGCTGGAGCGGCTGAAGACCATTTTCTCTTCTGCTGACTTGTCTAAGGGCAGGACTTCAACAGAAGCAAAAGGAAGAGACAATGTCTTAATTTGATACAGTAAGATTTGCCAGAGCTTTGCTGTTAAAGCCCTCAAACTGGTGCCTAAGAGGGTAAGTCCTTAAATGTGCCAAGTATATGTGAGATGTCATGAAAGCTCATTTTATCTGTCTCCTAAACACACAAATGGTTTAATTAGTCTCAATATTAAATAGCAAAGTAAACACACGTGCAGTCAAAATGTACCAGTCTGGCAGATCTAATAACAATAGTGGATCATCAGAATCAAGGTTGAAAATTCAACATCTGTATTTCAGCTAAAAGTCTGCCAGTCAAAACAGTTTAGCAAATAGGTAGGACTTAACAGAAAACCATCCTGGGCAATGAAATGAGTTTATAAAGCAGCAAAATACCGTAGATGTGCGATGGACTGGCGTAATTCAAAGTTTCATGAGTACTGAGTAATTTATAAGCTGAATCCCTTCAGTGATTTCAAAAATAAGAAAAAATGTGATAAGGCTGATATTTGTTTATCTATTTTACCATGGTTATAATAAAATACTTTCAGTTTCAAACCAACAGAATGTCTTATCCTACAACAGCCCAATTTCTAACTATACAGTTTCCTGCAATAATAACTGCTACATGGTTTATATTGCCAAACACTATGTTTCATCCATGCATCCCAAAGCACTTTCCTCTGGAAAATGAACATTTAAATCAGAGATGTCTCAGAACGTATTCACTTCATGTCCCTTTAAATCAGAAGAATCTCAGAACACATTCACTTTATGTCAGGAAGCATGATGAAGAGACCTTCAAGCAAGGGAAGACACAAACTGGCAGTTTGCACAGTGTAGTACCATGCACAAATACCAGAAGCTCAGGTTTGCTCTCACAACACAGGTGTGTAGCCCAGGGCTGAGCCCAGGCTAAGGAACACTCTTCCCTGGGAGGTCCAATTAGTAGTTTGCAAGGTGATAGTAGTGTGATCTTATTGCCTCTTGGTCTACAGCCATTTCAGTAAACATCACCCTCTGGAACTCCACACAACCTTTTGTCCAAGTGTTGATATGCCAGAGGTAGTTTTGAGGAAATATTGCACAAGCCTGGAATCGCAGTAAGGCTGGAACTGAACCTACATATTCTGAGTGCTTCTCCATACGGTTTCAGTCATGCTAACTCCAATCTGCAGTGTGAAAACCCCCAAATATGCCAAGTAAAAGGTTCAAAATACAGCTTACGAGCTACAAGATGACTTTTGGACTCTAACATTTGTATTGGGATTTCCTAAAATGATTAAAAAATTAATATATAACTGTTTCATCATCTTACCGTACAAACTTTTAAAGCAAATACTTCACATTTCTGATTCTAATTACTGATTTATTGGTAGCAATCACATACACAATCTCTTCCTCTCCCATACTTTTAGTCCTGTAGACAGATTATTAGTGATGAAGACAGTTGGTACCCTGATAGCTGGTACCCGAACNCCATACTTTTAGTCCTGTAGACAGATTATTAGTGATGAAGACGGTACCCTGATAGCTGGTACCCGAATGGCCGTGCCCAGACAGGAATAATGGAGTGAAATGTAGTTGGCAGCCTGTCACAAGTGGTGTCCCTCAGGGCTCAGTTTTGGGGCCAGTCATGTTTAATATCTTTATTGATGATCAGGATGAGGGAATTGAGTACACTCTCAGTAAGTTTGCAGAGGACACCTAACTAGGTGGGAGTGTTGATCTGCTTGAAGGTAGGGAGGTTCTACAGAGGGACCTGGACAGGTTGAACAGTTGGGCCAAGGCCAATGAGATGAGATTCAATAAGGCCAACTTCCAGGTCCAGCATTTCAGTCACAACAACCCCAGGCAATGCTACAAACTTAGGGAAGAGTGGCTGGAAAGATGCCCAGCAGAAAAGGACCCGGGGGTATTGGTTGACAGCCAATACCAGTATGCCCAGCAGTATGCCCAGGTGGTCAAGGAAGCCAACAGCATCCTGTCTCGTATCAGAAATAGCATGGCCAACAGGACTAAGAAAGTGACCATGCCTCTGTACTGGGCACTGGTGAGGCTTTATCTTGNATGGTCAGGCACTGGAATGGCCTGCCTGGAGAGGTGGTTGAGTCACCATCCCTGGAGGTATTTAAGAAATGTGTAGATTTGGCACTTCAGGATATGGTCTAGATTGTAGGGGGTTTTTGTGTCTCTGTGATTGGACACAATAATCTCAGAGGTCCTTTCCAACTCTGACAGAAAATAAAAATAAAAATAAAAAAAAAATTCTATAACAATTTACAAGTAGAGGATATTGGCAGCTCAGTCCAAATGCAAGATGTTCCCAACAGGCTGTGAGCCTTCTCAGTGTAGTTTCTAGCCCAGGAGCAATAATAACTTTTTCCTTGCAGCCTAAATATTCCAAGGAGATCCAGACTCTCCTGTCCTCCACAACAGTTTTGAAATTCAATGTTAATGCTTTCAACAGAGTTTTAGGAGTAGTTCACTCCAAAGTCAACATTATATAGTGGAAGTGCGCCAGCTTAAAATTAATGTGAGAAAGCAGGTTACTCGATCTAACATTATGGTATACTAAACCTGGAGACTTTATTTCTAGCTGTGCTTTAGTAAAAAAAAATGTGTATTACATCACCCATAGAAGCTTGTTAACTGTATCCACATGACTTACATTCCTATCCAGGAGAACACTCTTAATCAGAGTCAATCTATTTTTCATCCTGGAAAAAGATAAGGCAAGCAATATAAAAGCTTGAGATCTCACTAATATTATTTTGCTTCATAGATGCAAAGACCAGGCTTTCTTTTTTTAAAGCAGAAAAAAAAAAAGAAGATATCACCTAGCTAACTGAACCAGCCTTTTGAGCATTACTTTTATTCTAGAAGATGTATATACATATTTTTTGCCTAAATTCATGTGATTTTTTTTATTACAAAGAAAAAATAAACCCAAAAGGAAATGTAAAATTTCAACAGTAACAACTCCCAGCTTCTTAATTTTGGAAGGAGTAAAAAATGGTACAAGGCTCTTGATCCTTGCTCCATGTTGGAAGTTAAGATGGCCAAAATTGAACAATGCTCAGGTGTTCTCTGACTAATGATGAAACCAAATCAGGCGAAACAGCTTTCACAAGAAGAGTACCTATGAAGGAGCCCTTTTTGATTAAACCAGTCTTGTGACGTTGACAGGTCAAGGGAGGGACACCTGCAGCCTTTCAAGCTACACTAGAACTTCTGGGTGGGCCTTTGGTACAGTCTAGTGTATTCTGTCTTCAGAGGGGTAATCAGGAGGTCATTCATGGCTGACACATATAAAGAATACCTACTTGTTGCTCAATTATTTACTGTGAAAACAGCTACAGGTTTCACACTAATCCCCCTGAATGGAGAATTCAGGCCAATGAGTTCAAGACTGAGCATATCACAGAGTTATTGCCTCTGGAAACAGAACTGTCAACACCCGCTGACAGAAGTTGAGACTTTTCTATGGAAATTCATGAGGGGAACTTCAAAGCCTCTATAGGAGGCTTGAAGCTTGAAACATCTATAGACATCTAATATAGATATCTCATTGCATTGATGAGAAAAAAAGTTCCTAGATGACACAAAGCCCTTTCTGGAGTGTGCTATTAGCAAATTGCCATTTTGTGGTAGGCTCAAGATTTGCAAAGAAACTGTACACAAGTGCACACTGCTTACATGGCACTGTAGGAGAAGTCAGGTACAGAGCTCTCCAAGAAATTCAGAAAGTTGCTCTTTCTTTTTATTCCTTCTATGTGGGTTCGAACTGACAAAGGGGTTACGTATATACTTAGCAAATATAAATATACATGTATAAGAACCACTTCTGCTAAAAACGGTAAATTCTCTGGGCTGATCCTGATCTTTAAAATGTGACCCATCCTTTCTATGTTATGGAAAGGAAATTCCTCTCTGATGCTTTTCCAAGTCACTGATGAACTCCAATTATTAACCATGATTAGGTCCCTCTGAGCTTCCCTGGAAACGTAAGCTGCTGAAGTGGCCAGATGAGTTTCTGCGGGGTAGGAGATAATACATGGTGTGCATAAAACCAGCCATGTCATCTTCATGTGACCATATTTTAACTGAAAGGGGAAGCCAGGGCATGAATACGCGTGGTTGGAGTGCATTCAGGTGCACTGGGGAGATGTTAACACTCTAAGATTTCTGAGCAGAGCTATAGTTTCAATTCTTAGTCTATATTACAGTTAAAAAACAAAAAGAAAGAAAAAAAAATATGCTAATGTGTACAGATGAGCTAGTCCTATGTCTTTGTGGCACAAAAGTGAGATTGAAGGACATCTGCATGGAAAACTCACACTGTTGTTTAGTTGGCCGTGGAACAAATTCTACTGCCTCTTAATCAGATGAAATTTCACCTCAACAAGTGTGAAGCATAAGATCTAGTCCTCTTTTTGATGAATAATAGGATTTCATTTCCATGGCTCTCAATCTGGTGTGTATACAGTAAACATCTTAACAAGAACTGAAGCAGTTCAGAAATACAAGAGAAACATGGATGACATCTGGCTGCCTGCTGCTTACATGTCCACGTGGGGATTTTTGCTTTAGCTTTGGTATTTGAAAACTACTTTGCAATGTCAAAGGATATGCAGGGTGCAGCAGTATCTGAGGACTAGCAGTAAACCTAATTCATATCCATGTCAAACAAGCAAGCAATCTGAAGAACCCAATAATCTCCCTGTGAAGTTTCCATATGGACATGCAGAAAAAGATTTTGATACTTTCCTCATGGAGCCAGGTTTTTGCCTGGGACAGTGGCCCTAGACCCCTTTTGCAGAACAGTCAGATTCAGATCCCTTTTATTCCTGTTCTTGAGATTACCTTTTACCATTTCCCTCTCCTGAAATGTGTTATCAAGTTCACTACAGCTTTAGCTTTGCAGGAGTTGTCCTTCTGTAGAACCTTATTCAGCACAGTTTTACTCACATTTATCCACGCCAAAGAACTGTGCCATTGAGATACTTACAAATATAGTCAGAACTAAAATTTTCTGTAAAATAAAGGAAGGGGGCAAAACTAGTATGTGAGATGGGACAAGATAAAACTTAAGTGAAATAGAATGCAGGGATGTGTTAATATGCTAGAGATGTGTTAAATAATTAAAAAAAAAAAAAAAGGTAACAAGCTGATATGTAGTATATGAATAGAGGTTGAAGAAGTAGATGAATGGAAATTGGAAGAAGAGACCTAGAAAGCACATACATAAATGGAAAAGAACAGATGCTGGAACACTGTATTTTATTATTTTACAGATAATATAGTTCTGGTATTTTAGTTTGTTTAACTCTGCTTATCTATTGACAAGGGCTGTGAATTCTTTAATTCAACAGTCTGGATCAATCTGGTTGAAAATACCTTTTAAATCTGTTAATTTCCTTTTCATTGCAGCAGGCAAAGTCATGTAGTTCAACATGGAAGAATTGTTCCTTCATTGGAATGTAGAATTGAATAAAATGGGGGAACATGTGAGAAATTACACAAAGATTTTCCCCTCCTATCTCAGTGCTGAACCATGAAAGAACTCCCTTGAGGAAGTTAGAATCTGATATTTTGTTCCTTCCCTTCCCTCAGATGTGTTCCCTCCCATGAGAAAAGACAGGCATGAGCTTTTTCCAAGCATGGGTGACCTGGGATTGAGGCAGATCCTTCTGCTGCAACTGTTCCATTTTGCAAAGAATAGTTAAATATTCATTTTGCTAGAAGGACCATGACCCTGTATCACTGCAGTCAGGCTGCTCAGTGGGACACAAGCTGTTAGGAAGCTCTCACCTGTCTTGGGTGACTACTCCAATCACAAAGCTCTTCAATCACACTTATTCACTGAAAATAGTTTGTGTTTTGTGCAAAGTACAACAAAGATGTCCAAAGGTTTTAAAGTATCCCAAGTGTTCTAAAGCATGATGGTTTATGGAAAATGAACATTCAAATGCTTTCAGTGGAGAACAGAACAGGGCACAGATTCCTCATCTCCTTTACTTTACTCTGTACCAGAGTATCCACGAGTATTCCCAACAATGATATCCCCATTTGAGAAGAATAGCCTCTTGTCTTAATCCAGAATTTCTCCCCCACCAGTACTCCAAAACAGAAACTGTCAGGCCAACTGAAACAGAACTGAAATTCAGAGAATGTATTGTTTGGCAAGAAAAAAAATTATCAGTCAGCTTTACTACTTACCTTCATCTTTCATCATCAGAAATGCCCTATCAGGGGATTTTACAAGAGGGAAAAATCTAATTTGTAAAGGAACATTCCATTTGAGATTACCTCAAATCTAAGCTTTCAGAACAAATTGCTGTAATGGGAAGAAAGAAAAACTAGATTTCCTTGTTATTAATATTGGCAGACAAGAATCCTTCCTCACAACATTTTTAGATAGATGGACCTTGCTGTTAAGAACAGGGCAATGGAGGGAAAATAACTTTAGTATGTTAAAATGAAAAGGGACTTTCAGGGATAATTTGTTTAGAATAAAGCATTAATTCATTAAGAATTGCAATTCGTGTTTAATTTTTACTTTCAAGTTTTTGTAATAAATTTGTGGAGATGGAAAAAAAACTTACTGATTTATTAAATTTCTAGGTTTAGTTTAATGCAGTTATTTACCATATGCAATAACAGTATAAAAACAACTGTGGTATTTTCCATCTGTTTAATAATAAAGGAGATCAGCTTTTTAAAAAAAACTATTAATATCAGTTGTTTAACATAGATAAATATGAGTTTTAAACTGTGAAAGGCTGTTTCCCCAGAAGAAATTACTCTTCTGAGCATAGATTCGCTCTACCCTGTTTCCACCATGTGAACACATGTCCAGCCTCCCCCACAGGATGCTGACTCAAAGGAGGAAGAGTTGAAGGGGCAGAGATTACAGATATGCTGGCATGGGTCTGTGGGAGACCAGTGACGCTCTCTATTTACAGCCATGAGTACAGGTTAAAGGAAAATTACAGTTTATAGAAAAAAAATTCTTTAGTGATTCAAACAGAAAGATACCCTTTACTTTTTGATCTATAATCCTTGTTTTCCCCAAATTTCTTTTGTTCAGGTTACTAAGCAAGTTCCTAGGAAGTCTCTGGAACTTTCCATATGAGGATTTGCCAAACTTACCCATATTTAGTTATGAAATGGAGATTCCTGCTGGGCAGCTCAGTGTTTTTCTTCACCTTAAGCTATTCACATGGCACCAGAATAGAAAAAAGCTTTGTCCAGGGATCCATCATTCCTAAACTAGATGCTCTGGTGAGCTGATGTCCCATAGCTCCACAACAAGGCAGACCTGATTTCACACAGCACTTACATCTCAGCCTATGCTTGCTTTTGTCAATGGTCTCGCTTAATTTATTGCTTGAGGTTTTACCAAATCAGGACCTTATTCAGTAATTGTCAGAGCTTCCTGGTTTTTGATTCTGTCTGATAGTGCCTCTATGCTGCAGTATAGAGTCCAGTACATTGTGGGCATGCCTGAGCTACATTTATTCTAGCAAAATTTCAGCACCAACAGTGTCCTGTGGATACATGGTGTGCCATTAGTGTGGACCAGGCTCCTCGCTAATTTACTGTGCTTCTCCTATAGGCTTATAGTGCACACAGTGGTCCAGCTGTGTCTACTGTCTACTGCAGATGATCTACTGCAAGTCCCTTAACAGGATATTTTAAAGTTGGCTTGGGTGCATGTGCACAGCAGTGACTGCAGTACATATATTGCTAAGGATTTAAATTTTAAAAAGAAAAATGAGAGTTTGTCATGCAGATCACTGATACTGAAGGTCACAGAAATGGTGGGCAGTTTTTCTGCCCCAAGTGTTGGTAATGATTCCAGTTTTAGGAATACCAGTAAATGTATAAGCAGTTTCTAACTTTGACATTTAGCCTGAATTTTTCTGGAGTTAAGATTGACAGCTAATTTTATCACTTCTCGATGACTACTTCTATCATATCCCTTACACTGATATGCCTGGTTCCCTTCGTTTCTATTTGCTACATTCCATATATTATTCATTAATAGAAATTTCACACATTCTCTCCCAATAAATAAATAAATAAGATAAATATACAGCTGGCAACAGGCTATAAAGCAATATCAAAATGATATATTGTGCCTGAGCCCAACCTAGGGACTACTGTGAAATATATTGCAAAGGCTGAACCCTCTGATGGATAGTATCACTAAACCATTTGAACTGAAGTCTATGCCTTAAGGAAGACTGGAGGTATTGTAGAATCAGCATAAAAGTTCACTTTGTACACCTTTCACCTTGAAAAATAAACTTTATTTTAGGCCAGTTTCACACACTGTAAAAGCTGGTGTGGAGGAGGTAATATTCTCCGCTGTTGCCACTTGCCACCTCCTCTCTCATCGCTGTCAGCGCGGGGCATGTTTACACTGAGATCCAAAGGTGTGACTGCCATCCTGCAGTTATACCCTGGGCAGCTGTAAACTAGTTAGGTCTGATACCAGTGCAGCTGCTGGCAGCGTGGGTTTCGACACGGAGCTTGCAAAACCTGCCGGCCACACGGAGGAAACGTCTAAGGCAGGTGTAGATGGAAATGTTGAGATACACTCAACTCCGCTGGATGCAAGGAGCATGCTTTACACCGAAAACTGAGTAGCTGTATTAGCACAGCATCGATCCTGCACTAATTACACAGTGCCTCTCAGGAGAATTTAGGGTTTAGGCAGAATACAGTGTTTACAATGCTATATTATCTATCTCAGAGCTGGCTGGTGTCCAGCTGGTCAGGAGAAGAAGATGGGGGGTTCAAGTGTCTGGAGATATTTACCCAGGCACACTGTTGAGACCATCCTACAGCTACACGGCTGCTGGCTTTCAAAGAGGTTTGGTAAAGCTGACTTGGGGATGTATGAGCTGGCAGCAGTCACGCAACTCACTGCAATGTGTAGACTGATTTTGCACATAAATACCAAGAAGCTGAGTTATGACTGAAAAGAAAAAGACTCTTTTGGAGTTCCAGAAGATTGGCAACAGTGACGGAAAAAAAAAAAAATCTATGTCAATTAGGTATGTCAGTTAAATGCAAGAAATATGGCTATTGAAAGAAAACCTCCAGATATTAACATGCCTAGATCGATGTGCTAAGTGATATCTAGAGTTATTTATTGAGCAGTTGTGTTTCTGTATCAGTCAGAGGATGTGGCCTGGACTGCTGACTTCCTGTAGTAAATGTTAAACAACTCTGAACCACTGTTGCTGAAGGGGGTAAGTATTCAAGAAGTGTTTCAAGAGAGTATACTTAGGCTGTACTGACATAATCTTCAGAGTGGAGCATGTACAACCCATCCTTTAATATACATAGGAGCTACTGTTTCTTGTTATGTTTGTTTTTCTCCTCTTGGCTCCTGTGTCTCTAAGCCTCTAGCTGTAGGAAAATGATAAAACTCACCTTGAGAAAATTAAAATCTGCCTGAAAGCAGAAGGGACACAGAAACTGGAAAAACTAAGTGCAACTCTGCGGCAGGAAAAAAAAAAAAGATGAAAAATTGGGAAAAAAAAGAGAGAGAGAGGAGGGAGAAATAGAGAAAAAGAAAAATAGGAAGAGAGAGAAAAGAAAGAAAAAGAAAGGAAGAAAAAAAAGGAAGAAAGGCCAGTAAATGGGAAAGAAAGAAGTCTGATGTCAAAGACTAGAAGTTGGAAACAAGAGAAAGGAAAAGAGTATCCTGCAATTTGGGAGCCACTGGGCAGTGGCACATGACATGAAACCAGAAAGCGATTCCACAGTCACCAGGACCTCCTTCCTCTTCCCATTAGAGCTATGTACATAGAAGGATTGCAAATTGTGTTTTTATGTCTCATTGGGTATGACCTCGTTCCTCCTACACCACAGAGGCTGCTGTAGGCAAGGGGGAGAACTGAATAAGCAAGGTGACATGCACAAGTTTATTTGTACAGAACTCATCTATTTTTTTTATTCATACACATGCATGCGCACATTTGACCTCAATAAGGTTGGAAAAGTAGCATTAATCATTTTGAAAAAATAATTTAAAATACTTCTCCCATTGCTAATGAGCTTGTGTTGTTGTAGTTATAAGTATTCATAAAAATGTGTGTAGTGTCGTGTTAGGCAATAATTGAATATCTGTGAATTATTATTATTGTTTTCATTCTGCTGCATTCTGTTTAGGTAGTATTAAGCTCTCCTCAGCCTACATACACATGCAGGCATTTCCTAGAGCTGAGGATGTGCTAATCAATAGGATGAGAATGTTCATAGCAATCTATGAAACTGATCCTCTTTGAAAATATGAAACTGTAAGCAAATCAACATCCTGTGCAAACAGAACTTTCCAGACATTTAATTTTTTTTTTTTTGAAAGTGAGGTTGATAAAAATGACTGCCAGATGCAGACCTGTGAGCAGATGGAATTAAACTGTCAGAAAAATCACCTTATGTCATCAAGTCATGCCCTCTGTTTAGCATTGCTTTAAAAACCTGCTTAAAAAAGACTTTAAATCCCACTGAAGTCAAGACAGTTTATGTAAATAGTTAGTTAAGGGCTTTCCTGAACTGGTGCATAGGATGACAGCAATAGACATACTTTTTAATATACTTCCAAGTTCTTCTCCATTGGTCTGGAACAATAAACCAAAATAAGCTTCTGTGACATAGACAACAGATAAACCTTCCCCTTTTTTAACCCTTTTTTTCAGTATAGATATACAGTATTTGAGATTAACAACATTCATTACCTTTGATTAAATGATTCACAGTTTTGCTGTATGAATACTCAAACCCCTCCACTCTCAGATGTAAATGTGTGATATTAATAGTACTCCAGCAAATCAATGCCTACCTGTACAATGCCATTAATAATACACAAGCCATTTAATTAAAATATGTTTAGAAGTAACTGATCTAAATGAATCCCAGGTAAGAGACTGGCCATTACTATGAGCTGTGTTCTGAACTGAGAAATCAATGTTTTTTCCACCCTGTTCTCCAAAGCTCATCAGATATTTAAAGCATCAAATGAGCCGTCTGCCTTTCACCATTTTAAGCTATTTATGCCCTTTCATAGTAGATCAAAAGGCATTAGTGCAATTATTATAGATATTAAGACTAGAAACACACTGAAATGACTGTTATGTTTCTTTAAATGTAACCTTTCTCTCCTCATTAAAATGGTTACTGGTAAAATCATTTTCTTCCCCCTGGAACTTCCAGAGTAAAGCTAGTAAAAGAAACTAAGTACCATTCATTACTGCCAGCATCTGTAATTGTTTGTATTATACTTTATGGGAAAAAAAAATAAAAAGAAGCCACATTTGAACTCTAGACTATTAAATGTGTCAGTTCTATTATATCATTTCTGAAGACCAATTTGCCTTTTTTTTTATTTCCGAAGGTTGTAATGAGCCAGGTTCATTTTGCTTTCTACCATTTATCTTTTCTGCAGTAATGGAAAAATTTTCCCCTCAGGCACAGCAAGCTATTCTTATCTTAGACAATTAGGCAGAAATGAAAGGGATCATTATGGGGAGATTTCTTCACAAACAATGCGATGTACTTTATACCATTTAACTCTGAGGAAAATCTGACAAATAAATTCTGAATGAAGGCAGTGTGGCTAATAGCCAACTCTGAAAAATGCTTCAGCTTCTTAGCACATGAGAAAGAGGGTGGGCAACCGGGGTCACTCAGAGATATACTTACTCTCTAGTTCTGCTGTTGACAATATTTCATTTTTTAGCAGAGCTTGGAGATCTTACAGTGACACTGAAAATAAACAAGCCCATGCAAAGCAAATAATTCATTATAAAGTAAGACAAACCCCACACATTTAGACAGCTTCCTTTGCCAGCAAAACTTACTTGGGAGGTTTGCAGACACCAATGGGGGGATTTTTTGTTTTGTTATTTATTTTTTTTTAACTTTCTTTAAATTCATTTTATGATTAAAAAGTACATGATAAGAAAATACGTAGCATTTATAAGGGCCACTAAAAAGAACACATGACAGTTAATAAAAAAAAATACTTGTAACATTTTTTATATTGTGCCCAACAAGCAACAAGGTACAGAACCTATATGGCGATTCCTTTGATGGATCCTTTCGGTGCCTACATGTCCCTGTTTAGGTACTGGTGGTTGGGGATGACACAAAACACTTTCAGCCCTCCTTTCCAGAAATCTTCTAGTGTATATTAACTACAGACTTCTTCTATCTCTGGCATTTCCATCATGAAATGATGGATGATAAAGAGAATTGATTTATAAGATTCAGTTATGGATCTCTAGTGCTGGTTTTTGGGTGCTGATTCTTCATCCTCTGTGCACCATTCTTTAAAAGATCACTAAAGTATTTTGAGACCAGAGACCTATCATATGGCCAGTCTTTAAGTAGTTTAGGATAAAATATTCCTCCATAAACTCTTTTAGCTTACGTAAAGTGACATTATCATGTGATGTGACATTACCAGGTGGCACAAGTGTAGCTAAATGTAGTTCACTCCCAATTCGTTTAGGTGTACACACCTACCATAATTAGCCTGCCTTCTCAAATGCAGAGCATGAGAATAATGATATGAGTCTGTGAGAAAATCCATAGGGAAGCAATGGCAAGAATTCACTGTGCAATAGCTGCTTAGTGATGTCCAAGAGCAGTGTTATTCCTCAGGAGGCACAAGGATTTGTAACTCTCCATGGAAGAAGGGAGAGATAACTCACATTTCCTGTGTGTACCCCAGGATTAACATAGTACGCATATAAAAAAGTACTGCTTTAGCTGTAAGAGAGAAAAATTGCTGCTGATTATCCCACTTCAGTGCAGAAGGAGCAGCAGGCAAATCACTGCAAAAAAATGTTGCATAGCACAATGTAATAGTACATACATATTACAACAATACAGCAATACAATGCAGTGGTATTTGACATGCTACATATGCAAATAATACAGCGCATAGTAGGTCTCTAAAGGCATGCTGACACTGTTACACCAAGAAGACTCGATCGACTAAAGAGTATGAAGTACCAAAGCTTCAACAGGAATAGAACTGTGGCCCCAGTCCATTTTAGCATTGCAGGTCTCTGAAAAAGTGTTGGCACTGTACTTAGAGCAAATAACTGCAATTAAATTCATTACTTAGACAAAATTACTTCTCCTTCCATAGAGAAAATCTCTAATTCTAAAATAGTCTAGCTGAAGCTGTAGAGATGGGAAGATCATGCTCCCTGGTGCTTACTGACACTCTTTATGGCTCTTCAGATTTGCTGGGAAACAGCTTGGGTGAATGCTTGTAATTCAGTTACTTCAAACCAAATTTAAAATAGTTCAAATAGATATTTCGTATTTTAGCTCATTTTCAGTGAAAGGGAGCAGAAAGTGCCAGCCCAAGCACTGAATTTGGGAAACATGGGGAGCAGCACTACTCGTTAAAGGAGATGGGAAAGATCAGAGAGAAGGGAACAGTTTGGGTGAGTTGGTGGTTTTTCAGCTCTAGCAGCTGGCGATGCGTGTTTTCTCTCTATATCCTCCACCCTGTTTTCCTGCTGGCTCTGGGATCTCCCCAGGCATTTTCAGTCATACTAGTGAGAATGTGCCTGGTCTCCAAGGTGAGGGTGTCTGATGAGATCGTCTCAGTGACTGTGGCCTTTCTACAGGAGATATATACAGGCTTGTACAGTAGAATCTGAGTAACAGCATGTATATGCATGTATGCACTTTATGCAACTGCCTGGAAATTCCTTTACAGCACCTCCACAATGAACGCAGTTTGCCAATTAGAAAATAATATTCTAGTGATGATGTCTGTTCCATGTATAGAGATATCTTTTCTCTTTCTGAGAACTGCTGAATTGGGAGATGGTATTACTTTTACCCTAGACTCAATATTTTCTGATTTATAAATTTTTTATGTTGGCATATTCCTCACTTTTGTCAAGAGTACCAATTAAGAAATGGGAGCTCATGACTCAGGTTTCTCGAAATAGAGTTAGAGAAATCCTTCCACTCTTAGACGAATCAAAAGTCTACAAGTACATTATTTGACGTACCTAATTTACAGGATTATTACTGTTGCCAGTTTGACATTTTACACTTCAAATAAATTCACCCATAGGCACAAAGCCATTTTACACAGATTTTCTTATTTAAACAAAATGTCACCATGAGAAAGAGACAAGCTTAGTTAAAATTACCACTATCCTGTAACAAAAGGGCGCTGAATTTTCGAAAGAATAAGTTTTGACATGAATAACACTGGCTGTCATCTATAGAACTGCATCAATTTGGGGAAAACTTGCACAGGACAAATTTATATTAAATGAAACATGTTTTTTAATGTTTCTATATGCATCCTTCATTCATAAGATTAACACAAATTAATATCAGTAAAGAGCTGAAGTGAGAGAAATATAAAGAAAACATGTAATAAGTATTACTTAATTACTTAATTATGCCGCAGACTTTTGTTGTAATGAATGTTTCCTCTGATCCATCCTAAAATTAATAATAAGCATGTAAGTTATCTACTGATATATCTACAACAATTCTTATGGCTCTGCATACATGGCCCACAGGTGCTTCATCACAGGATTATAATGATGCTTGGGGAGCAGAAGATAATCAGACAGCAGGGAAGGAGCCATGGAAATGTGCAGAGAAAGGAGAAAGTGTAGTTAATAAGCCTTTTCTGTAAGAGATTCAGATAGTGAAATTGATTCAGAATTTTGTTTTTCCCTCCACCACCATGGCTCTGCCAAAACAGAGACACAGTTTTGGGACAGAGACTAATGAGACTGAAATGAGAAAACCATAACTGGTTAGCAGCTACTTCAGGTCAGACATTATGATGGTCCAGAAGTTCTTCTCTGGATGTGTTTCTGTGCTAATTATATGATGAGAAAATACAGGCCTGTGTTTAAAATACATCCGGTGGGTTCTTTGGGAATTCTTAACAAGTGACCCTTGCATCTTTTCAGAAAACCTAGGGATCATCACATATGCTGACCTTTCACTATATAATGATTTTTTGACAAAAATTGCTTGTGAAGATAAACATGATATCAGCTAATATTCAGAAATATTTCTTCATAAATGATTCCTTCAGGAATGTGTAATGAAATATCCAGCAGGCAGCCCTTCTGAAAATTGTCATCTTTTATTCCCATAATTATTCATTGCCTGTCAGAAAACAGAAGGTGACTTACAAGAGTTCTTTAGTCAGAAAAACCAATGTTATCCTCCATCTCTCTCTAAAAATAACAAGCTATCATCAGGAAAGATAACTACCCTGATAAAATACCTTGGAAATAAAGTGAACTTTGCCTCGTGGTGTGATCTTCCTGATGTTCCTATTGAAGTTCTTGATGGATATTGATACTTTATGCCCAGACATCAATATGACTTTGAGAGATTATGCATCAAAAGAGATTATGAGCGAACACTTAAAAATGTGTTAAAGTTTGATATTGCATCTGCTTTTCATATGATAGAGGCTTTCAGAGACACTTCCAGAACACATCATGTGCAGGGCAGAGATCTTGACTGAATATGAAGGATATTCGTAATGTACTAGCAACCAATTCTCTGCCACATTGATAGCAAACCTTTTTTTTTTTTTATTTACTGTATTTTTCACCTAAAAACTTTCAGTCAACAAAAATGATAATAATCAACCACCGAACAACTAGTGAAAACACTTTGGAAGAAATTACTATAACTGTGCAGAAGGACAAGGACACTTTCAAACAGACCAAAAGAGAGTTTAGTCACACTTATACACAGGCTTCTGACACTTGTGCAATGATTTGGGGCATCACAACATGCTTTAGCTTGGGAAAGTTGGTGAAAGGAGGCTTTTCAGTCTGCTAAACCTCAGTAAACATGCTCACATAGCCCTCAACTTCCAAAAACTACTGAGGCAATTTCATTTTTTTTTGCAGGAAAAGATAAAGAAGTTTCTGTAAATGCACAACATATACCTTGCAGTATTTATAGAATCATAGAATTATGGAATGGTTAGAGTTGAAAGGGACCTTAAAGTTCCAACCCCGCTGCCTGTGGAATTATGGACCCACTAGAGCCGGTTGCTCAAATATTATCTTAAATACTTCCAGAGGCTGAACACTGCATGTTTCTACCATTACACTAAGAAGATCCTGTTACTGGCCATGCCACCAGTGTAAAGTTGTTTGTCTGGAATGCCACACTGGGAAGGAGCTTCCCTCTCACGTTGATGCAACAGCTGTAGTGTCCAATAGAAGCTATTTACTATAAAGCCACAATCCCTATCATGAGCAGAAGATTTGGAATTTTAAAAAGTGCATAGAGATGTGCAAGCAGTGTAAGCACTTGTCAAATGGGATGCAGAAAAAGAGGACTAGAAGCTGCAGGTGACAGAAGTGGGCCACTGTAGAAGTAAACGAATTAGCTGATGAATGTAAAGTCTAAGTATCGATAGCAAAGAATGCAAAAGACATAGGCGTACACATAAATATGGGACTGGCACATCCCGATGTCATAAAATTCACTCGTGTGCTGTAATTATTCCTTAAATGTGCACTTCAGCTAAAGGCCTCGTGATATATGTTACAGGATTTAAAGTAAAATCCATATCAACTGATGGATAAAACTCCAGACAGAAAGAAAGTTTTGAGAGCAAACACTAAAAGTTTGTGGTGGTGATAAAGACTTGCAGCAATTATTGATTTTTTATGTTGCTTTTACAGTTAACATGACAGCCATTTGAGCAAAACCAGACGTAAACGAGATACTGCAGATACTATACAGAGTCCATTATAAATTAAACGATATAAACTCTCAGCAATAAAGAAGCTCCACAACTGATGTCCTTGTGACACTCTGAATCATTTCAAAATAGCTCCACATCTCAAATCAATCAGAATATGAATGTCTATGAAAACTTCTGTGCCTTCAACAGGAGTCCACAGCTTTGACATATATTGACTTCAACACTGTAGCTGAACTACAACAAACCTTTCCACAGCCAAGTACACAAATCACAGCTGCTCCGAAGCTACTCTTGGCTGTCCCAGAGGCTGTTTTGGACTGTGGGAGTCCTCTGGTCTTTTCTGGATGATCAGCAACTTTTCATACGGTGGTGTTAGAGTCCAAAGGACAAGCACTCAAGTCTCAAGAAGGAAAAGGAAGGCATTACTTGGTTGAAATCAAAATGATACAAAGACTGCTCAAGGAAGGATCAGTAATTTCCATTCTTTGTTCTTAGTGTGCTTTGATTTTTCCTATTTCATTTTACCCATTCAAATGGTAAGTCCACTAAAGGCAGAAGCTGTTGTTTAATAACACACATAGTTTCACTATATGATCCTCATTGGATCACTAGCAATATATTTATTTAATAAGTAATAATTTGGAGAGACCATATATACAGAGAAGTAATTGCAGGTACTTGTAGTGAGGTAACACTAACTATCTAAACACTTTTGTTCTTTCTTAGAGTATTATTGCTTCTTATTTTTAAGTTTGCTATTTAGAAAATGTCTAAACAGCTCAAGTTGACCTTACTGCTTTGACACTAAATCACAGGAAAGAGCTTCTAGTGTCAAAACAGTAAAAAGAAATGCCAAGAAATCCATGGGTATGCCATTGCAAAATAAAGCCGTCAGCTCCTGCTTATAGAAACATCAGATTTACATTTACTTTAACAAGTAGTAAACAGTCCTGACAAGTGAAATGTTTCTTATGTTTCATCCCGGGAAGGATTTAGAGGAAGATAAATGCCGCTGTTTCTGAGAGGTTCAAATGCAGGTCACGATGCCACCGGGAGGGCAAGCTCATTTTGGGGGCAGCAAGCACACTGCCCTCTCTGCCGTGCTTCCCAGACTGGCCCAGGTCTCCATGGTTCTACTCACAGAAACTGCTTCTGGTCCCCCTCCCACAGAAAGCCCCAGGGACAGGTTGCCAAGACAGGAAACCCGAGTGTCTAAGAGTCGCAGGCAGCCACCCTTGCTTGCTACTGATGTACAACCTGGCTTTCCTCTCTTGAAGTTTTCCATGAGGACACTTTTTTGCTCTATAGGATAAATAGTTTTTGACTCCTCAGAGGCTGTTTCCCACAGAGTTGCATGCAGAATTTCATACACAACACAAATACAAATATAAAAAAATCTTGCTGTCCTCAGGGGGTATTTTTGTTGATGTTGTTGTTTGCTTGTTTCCAAAAAGAATAGCTAATGGTGCCTTTTGCTGTTAATCTTGTTTAGTCAGAATCAGATTTCAGAAGGGTGTGAGGTCCTCAGCAGAAAAGAAAAAAAATAATAAAATATATCTGGACAATACACTAAATAAATTAAAGCTTAACCTTTAAAGGTTATCACTGGAAGCCTTTAAAGCAAGCACTGGATTGGTTTGATAGCCAGTGAGAAGGTTAGGCTTTAAAGACTACCCATAGCTTGGTTTGGTCCTTTGGTCAGTGGAACAGTGTCCTTGGCCCTGCTAATAATGTTTAGCATGAGATCACAGTTCAAATCTCATATTGTGGTGATTTATATTGAAACTGGGATTAGTAACGCCCTCAGGTTTTTTAAATGTTTTACCACTTGATGGCACGATCCTCATTATACTGAAGAGTTCTTCTCTGCAACATTTCCCATTATTCTTAATTTAACTTCATAACTGTAGCTAAATCATTCTAAATATGCTTGGCCAAATACATTTGGATTTCTCTTGAATGCAGAGGCCACAGTTTAACATTACTATCGATGTCTAAAAAGCACAGGGAGTGTTGCAGGAATCCAGAGGCAAAAAAGATCCCATTACAAATGTTCATTCTTCTAGTACTTTTCTTTTTGAACTAGCCTTGCCTTTGGGATAGGCATGGTTCCTTCTGCTTTTTATTTCCCTCAGGCTGTATTCATTTGTTTTGTGTGGTTAGTTTTTTTCTTCAAACAAAGACATGCTCTTTTGATTGCAACATCCATCTCTTTACTGTAAATCCAACATTTATAGTTTAAGATTACGATGTGCACAAGTATAAACTGCATATAAACATGAACTAATGACTCTGGTCACACTTTATGCCCAATATTGGTAAAAAATACCAGTCAAAGGAGGTTTGTGCAGACAGAATGGCACCAACTGAAGCAGTCACTCTTTTGTTCTCTTGTCAAATACAAAAAACTTTGATTTAGTTAATCCTGATACTACCAAGAATTGGGGTATTTGTAATGATATTATATGTAATATTCATTAATAAAGGATTTTACTATATGTTCGTCTTCCTAGGTATCTGCTACTCCTACCGAATAACACCGAAGGAACAGAGACCTCGGGTGTTCTGACTTTTCATTTCAAATACTTTAGCAGACATCTTTTATTTTCCCATTTTGTTTACAAAATGTCTGTAGAAATGCAGCAAAATGGCCAGGTTAGCATATATGTACCCAGCTTCTTTCTCCTTGGAGTCCTGAAGTTTTCAGGGAGTTTTTAAGTTTTACTGTAGCTCATGCAAGTCTCAATTTCATGAATTTTGACTGGAGCGTACATACAGACAAATCTCCAGAGGCTTCTTTTATGTTGCTTGGAAACACAACTGCATGCAGCTGAGGAGATTTGTATTGTTCTGCCTAAAAATCAAACTTGAAACACATTCCTACAAAGAAGCAAACCAATTTTGCTGAAAAGTTTATTCAGAAACTAGTCCAAATTTCCAAATAAACATTTGGAAAAAGCAACAGCTCTGTGTCTCCAAGTACTCGTTTCACACAGACATGACATTTAGCTTAGACACAGACCGTGAAGGTCTATAAGAGACAAGAATACAGATGTGCTATAGTTTTCTCATTGACATGGCAGTCTATATATGACTTCATTAAAACATCACATAATACTAGGAGCAAACTTAAAGATATAAAATACAGTTGTGACAAATTAAGTTTAAATCTCAATTACTGGCAAAAAATCAGGCATAACCAGTCCAATGACAACATTAGCACTGAAATTTATCAGCCTCCCACAAAAGCATCAGAAGAAAACAGTGGTTTTGCTACAGAAAAATGTAGCCATTCTAGTTCTCATTATTATCCTTTGGCTGTACTTCATTATCTGAGCAGTTTAGAAAACACTCGATAAACCTTTTGGTTTTAAGCTTGTGGAGTTGATAGTGCCTCTGCTGCGCAGTTTTGCTGGTCGCACCCCACCCTGACAACATTGGTGATAAGCAGTGGTGTTTGCAGGTATTCCTCTGTGTTCACCTGTCTCAACACTCTGCTCTCAAGTTGTTGGAAATAAAAAACAACTCAGTTGCAGATGCACAGAAAACAGATCTTCTTCCTTCACAGCTGTCACTGACAATGTCCCGACACTATGAACTCAGAAACTACTTCTGTTACCTTATCCAGGAAAGCCAACAAATTTAGACCCCTGTCATGGGACAATTATTTTTCTTAAGAGTAATGCTCTTAAGAGTAATATCTCTAAGGACAGATACTTCACAACATCTCTGGGCAACCTGTTCAATCACCCTTACAGTAAAAAAGGTGCTTTTTTATGTTTAATCATGCCCTGTATGTTGTCTAGAAGTGTTCTGTATTTCAACTTGTGCCCTTTGCCTTTTGTCCTGTCACTGGACAACATCAAGAAAGCCTCGTTCCCTTTTCTTTACTCCCCCTTTCAGGTATTCATATACATGGACAAGGTCCCTCTGAGCCTTCTCATCTCCAAACTGAACAGTTCCAGCTCTCTCAGGCTTCCTTGTTTGCAAGATGCTTCACTCATTTAACCATATTCATGGTTGTTTGCTGGACTCACTTCAGCAGCTCTGTGTCTTTCACTGGTTAGCCCAAAGCTCCACACACCAGGTGTGGAGCAGACCTCCACCTCACCCTTGTGGAGCAGAAGAGAATTATCATCTCCTTCAACCTGCAGGCAACTCTCCTTCTAACATAGCCAAGAATGCAGGTGACCACCTTTCCTGCAAAGGGACATTGCTGGCTCATAGTCAAATTTTTGCCTGCCAGGAGAGTCAGGTCCTTCTCTGCCAAGCTGCTTACCAGCCCCACTGTACCCTGGAGCCTGGAGTTATTCTTCCCCTTTGACCTTCATCAGATTTCTCTCTGGCCATTTCTCCAGTTTCTCAAGGTCCCTTTGGATGGTAACACGCCCAAGTAGTGTATCAGCTACTCCTCCCTAATTTGTATCGGTAACAAACTTGCTGATGGTGCACATTGTCCCAGTGTTCGTGCCATTTATGAAGATGCTAAACAGCATTAGCTGTAGTTTTGGTGCCTGGAGCTCACCACTAGTGACTGGCCTCTGGCTGGATGTCACACTGCTGATCACAAATCTCTGGGCTGGCTGGCTGTTCAGCCAGTTTTCAGTCCACCTCACTGTGCACTTACCTAGTTTATACAGCATTTACCCAGTTTGTACTTCATCAGCTTTTCAATGAGGATATTATACGAGAAAATGCCAAAAGTCTTGTATTTTGTTTCATTTTCAAGTACTGTTGCCAAGGAGCCCCTTGGACATATTCATGAAGTTTTTAGTCACTTTTTCTTATTACATAATTTTTCAAAGAGAATATTTTTGAGGAGTTTGCTGGAATTCTTCCTTATTTTAAGGAAACTTATGACATTTTAAAGCTTGGTATTTAGACAAATATAGTGTGCTTAGATTAACATGTTCTTTAATTTCAACAGTTCAGCTAGTTTGTCAGCTGCAAGAATTTTGAATTAATGTTTACAAAAAAATTGTTTTGGCATGCCCAAGTAATTTTTATTCTAATTCTTTACTCATGAGAATTGTTGAGATTTTGACTCTTTTGATTTGCACTGTGTTTTCCAAAAAATAATAATAATAAAAGAACTGCAGAGCTGGGAAAAGTGTTGTTCAGCTCCACCAACTGTACACGACAGCCTTTGTCTTCACAGAAACCCAGATATAATCTATCATGGGCATGATTACATAAAGGATTACCATTTCACATTCATTCTTCTCATATTTCTTGTAAGATGTGCTGTGTACTCTGTTTATGTAATCTAATTAAAATGCCTTCATGCTTTAAAGATGCACTGCTCATAATATTTATAAGAGTGGTCCACTGTTGAAAAATCGTAACTTGCAATATTTCTAAGTCAGCTATAAAATGCTATTAGAGAAGATGAATTTTAATGCAAAAGAATTTAAATTGGAAAGAAATAATTGCATTGTGTTGTTGATTAATACAATAGATGAAACCCTGGACCCACTGAGGTTTAAAAGAGAATTTCACATTGGCTTTAGCAGAGTTAGGGTATTATCTGATTCTCTTTCACACGCATGCCTAAAGAGTCAATTATGTCCTAACCTAGTATTAGTGTTGTGGTACTGTCAAGAAGCTTCAGTGAAGACTGTGTTCTGATAGGTATTAAAATTTAATGTGACTTATTAGTCTTACACATGTCACTCCACAGACTGCAGTAGGATCACGGCAGCCATATGTAGTTATATATTAGCACAAAATCAGTGCCTTTCTCCTGTTTTGATTCCCCAATTGAGTTTAGGGCTCAAGCTGTAAAGTAAAATCCTTTTTAAAATGACATGATGGGTTTCTTTCTTTGAGGGCATTTATTTGAACATCAGGTTCAAAAGTTCCTTTCAGGAGGTGTTCTAGCCTTTTCTGAGACTGCCAGTTTTCACACTGGATTTTATTCCTAGATGAGCACACATAGACATTCCCATGAAAGTCAGAGATGTGCCAGGGAACACAGGAAAGCAAATTTTCTTGCCTCAAAGTTCTTAATACCCATGAGCCCTTGGTACTTAGAATTTGAGGGCTTAACTTAAACAACAGTTTTTAAGTAGCTTTAAAGATTACTTTGAGCAGATTTCCACTTAGAAACTCGTTTCCTGTGTTCCCTGGCCTCTTTCATTGCCTGAAGATGTCACATAAAAGCTTTCCAAATTGAAAAATGGCTTCTGCTTCTGCATATGTGGAGCACAGAGCTCTCAGGAGAATGACAGAAGCCACAGCCTGTGTTTGTGGCCAATGCCACCAGGGCTGCTGGGGTATGTATCTGTGAGCCAAGTACCAAATAACATGCAATCAGACTTCCTGGAGTACTGTGCTCAGGATCTCTTGGTCTGGAGATATGCAATCTCACAATAAATCTAACTTTGCTTTTATTAGATGGTTATATTGCTATATATGCAGCCAAGGAGATTTCAGAGATTCTACAGTGTACTAATAATTTAAAAAAGCCCTAAACTCTGTATTGTGATTAGGATCGTTTTTCTCAGTAAAATAGCTCCTTTGTAAGTTTTCAAGTGAAAATCAGGTCTCAGAATCTATGCCAAATTAGGTGTCCTGGACCTTCAGGTTCTTGATTTTGTTCACTGAATAGTCTCATTATAAAGAATACCAGTCTTTACGTGTCGTTCTGTAAATTAGGGCATGTCAACACCTGAATTTGAAGATGGTGAAATGCAAATTTAAAGTGGAAAAGATATTCTTGAATAATCCCACGTTCAGACATGCCTTTACACTAAGAATGAAGTCCATGTCTCCTCAGGCATTCCCTTCCTTCTTAACAAATGTGATAGCATGATTTGGGCTCGTTAGTCTGGAATTTGGATAATAGTTGTCTAATGCTAGCTAAGATCCTACTCCCTATAAATCCCAAAGTTAAACTTCAGCAGGTAACAATATAAAATCATTATTAACTTTCCCAACTAGAACTTAAACCTGTCCTGTTCTATATGTGGGTAGTGATGCTTTCTCTTCCATCCAGCTCTATGTTCTTTGCAGACAATACTTCTATCCATCCGTTTCATACCCATGGTAAGGATGATGCATACAGCAACATACAAAACAACACAGAATCACAGAATCATAGAATGGTTAGAGTTGGAAGGGACCTTCAAGATCATAGAGTTCCAACCCCCCTGCCATGGGCAGGGACACCTCCCACTAGACCAGGTTGCTCAAAGCCCCATCCAGTCTGGCCTTAAACACCTCCAGGGATGGGGCAGCCACAACTTCTCTGGGCAACCTGTTCCAGTGCCTCACCACCCTCACAGGAAAGAATTGCTTCCTAATATCTAATCTAAATTCCCCCTCTCCAGATTAAAACCGTAACCCTTTGTCCTATCACTACACTTCCTGACAAAGAGTCTCTCTCCTGCTCTCCTGTAGCTCCCTTCAGATACTGAAAGACTGCTATAAGGTCTCCCTGGAGCCTTCTCTTCTCCAGGTTGAATAGCCCCAGCTCCCTCAGCCTGTCCTCATAGGAAAGGTGCTCCTAGGTGCAGGACTCTCCACTTGGCTTGGTTGAACTTCATGCCATTTGCATTAGCCCACCTCTCAAGCCTGTCCAGGTCCCTCTGGATGGCATCCCTTCCCTCCAGCGTGTCGACCGCACCACTGAACTTGGTGTCAGCAAACTTGCTGAGGGTGCATTCAATCCCACTGTCCATGTCTCCAACAAAGATGTTAAATAGCACTGGTCCCAGTACTGACCCTTGTGGGACACACTTGTCACCAGCCGCCACTTGGACATTGAGCCGTTGACCACAACCCTTTGAGTACAGCCATCCAGCCAGTTCCTTATCCACCGAGTGGTCCATCTATCGAACCCATGACTTTCCAATTTGGAGACTAGGATGTCACATGGGACAGTGTCAAATACTTTGTGTAAGTCCAGGTAGATGACTTCCCTTGCTCTGCCTTTATCCACCAAGTTTGTGGCAGTATCATCGAAGGCCAACATTTCTATTCTGAATTCTATTTAGTCATATCCATATTAAAGATGCCTTTTGGAAGCAGAACAAATATGACTTTTAGAGCACAGAAATTTTGGCCGTAATACACTAAGCCAATATTCATGTCTTTTGTGTTCAAATCACAGAGCAGGTCTGTCACACTAGTGTCACTAATATTAAAGCCACGATCAGCATTCTATAAGATATTACCTCTCTTGTGAACTGGTCGTACCACTTTGGTCAGTGTGTGATATGAAAGAGAAAGATAAACGCTTGATCGGGTGATCTGACTGGGGTATCTCACTGATGCACTTCACAAATCAGCTGGAGACCATGCTAACTTTAGAAGTATGAAAGCTTACTGGAAATGTTGACATATTATTCAAAATACTTTGAAGTTATGTAAATTTATGCTACAAGTTCATTTCTGCAGATAGTTCTGTCTTGAAGGGGGTTGCTTGGCACATTTTTTAATTTTTTCTTAGATTTCAAGTCAGGCCAAATAAGTTTGCAGAAGCAGAAGATGAGTTCCTTCAGGCACCAAAAACTCTTACTCTAGCACACTACCCATACAAAGTTTCCAGCTCAGCAGAATTCCAGTGAATCTGTTCATTAACCTTAAAACTCATATGTAGTCTGCTAAAAGTTAAATCTAGTCTTTAGGCTGCAGCTCACCTTGCCTGGTTATGCTGTGCAAAAGAGAATAAACAGGATAGGACTTAAGGCTCTTCTGAATGCTACAGGGAAGTTTGATAGACTCACATGGACCTTTACTTGCTTTCCATCATGGGTGCTTGTCAAAACTGACAGAAACTATTTAGACAATGAAGTCTTTTCCATACATCTCTAAATTACCTCACCACGCCAAAGGTTTTTATCAAATTAATTAAAGCTGCAGAAAGGTCAAGATCTGCTCTTGACAGCATTGATTTGTGAAGCAGTGAAAACTACTTCAAGTCTTTCACAGCTTGCTTTGAACCCACAGTTGTGATCCATCTGAACTACAAAATGTCACAACAGTCACTTGAGGAAAATCTGAAGAAGGATTTTGCCCAATATGATCAGCATAAGCATGCCCTTTGAGTTGGCATACGGTGAAATTCATAACTACTTGACAAAAATGAAGAGTTAGAAATGTGATTAGAGTGAGATAAATCATAAGGCACCTTCTTTCATTAAAAAGCAGAATCAAGAAGGTTATTTTATTTCTAAATAGCAACCTTTTCTCATTTGCAGAGATTTATATTTTAAATTCAGTATCTTTCTGACATAACCAAAGACTGCTGGCTAGTAGCTGCACTGTGGGCTACATTTGAGAGATCTGATTGCTAGCCTTTACTTATCTGCTCTTTTCCTAGCTGCACCAATTTTAAAAAATAATTTAGATTGGTCAATTGGTCACCATTTTCACCTTCTTTGAGAGCAGCCAAAAGGTTTGAGTAGGTTTAATGGAAAGTGAAGCTGCTTAGCAAGTTGCTTCCAGCTGATTTGTCAGACTTATACAGCAGAGGGAGTAACATTAAACAACTAAAGCAAATGTAACATGACATATCAGTTCCAAGGTTTAGAAATGATCCTGCTTAAGGGAAAGGTAATATGAAGACCCTGATAATAGCTTCTTATTCAAAGGTGTGCAAAGCTTAGTTCAGATAAAGGACAGTTATATAAATCTGTCTCTAAATGAAGTAATCAGCTTAATTACATGTTTGCCTTAAAATACACATAATTCTGTTGAGCTGAAGGGCACCTGAGAAACCTGTGAAAGATGCAAGAAGTATTAACTTATCTGAAGAGAAGTAGGGATATTGGTGCTATAGCCTGTCAAGTCATGTGCCTGCTGTAGGGGAGAATGAGTTCCAGTACATGCTCCAAAATTTTTGCTGCAGGCTGATCTCCCCTTCCTACACAACTGAGCGTGTTCTGGGCCACAGAGTGAATCTAGATGCCCCTGATGCTGTGCTTCGCACCCACAGCAAAGGGACCATGACCCCTGAGCAATGTTGACACTACTCAGCCACTTCCTGCAGAAACAAGCCTGAGCGAGATCAGTGTCATCAGCATCGGATGGATGCTCAGCCTGTGAGCTGAGCCTTCTTGAATTATGGTGCAATGCGCACCTACAGCAGAGTCAGTATGTACCACAAATATCACAGCCACAAAAGCTTACTTGGCTGAATCCAGTCGTGGCATATTGGGCACAGAAAACATGTAGAATTCAACAGAGCCTTGTCCCACTTGCCTCAAGAGTTAATTTGGCCTGTTATCGTTCTTGTCCTGTTAACATTTATTTGCGCCTAATAAGGCATGAAATCATTACTTCTGGTAAATGTCCTAACATTTAGTCCCATGGTGTCATATTTTAATTGGACAGAAAGAGTATCTAAGAGGTTCTAATTCCCCAAGGATGTGGTTATCCAGTAATAATCACAACCCTTGAAGCTCCCTTATTACTTTTATTAAAATAAAATCCTTCATGACTGAAATACTACGTATTTTCTAAATTACATAAAAATGAACGTGACGGTTTAAAAGAACAGATTGCAAATTTAGTTCATACAAGACTGCCCATAAGTAATAGCTTATAGAACACCTTTTACATGACAAGTCCCTTAGCTATAAAATGATAACACTTCAAACACTTGAGAAACGCAGCTGAGGGCATCACATCTTTGTAGACCCCATGAGGAGACCATGAGGCTCCAAGCAGTAAGTATGGCTTGAGGCTTCAGACTTTGTTGTGTATATTATATAGCATGTGATCAGCTGGAAATGAAGCACCATTTGCTGTCACCTACTGGGCCCTGGCTGATTAAGTCACTCCATGCAAATCACGAAGAAAAGAAACTGTGAAAGAGAAGCTATCACTCAAATTTCAGCTTGGTCCTTTGGGCTACATCTGTGCCAGTCGAGGAAACAGGGCAGGACTCATTTTCTGAATTGGAGGGTAAGAAGCAAAGAGCAGCTAAATGCACAGAGCTAAATCACAGAATCACGGAATTATGTGGGGTTGGAAAGGACCTCTGGAGATGATTTAGCTCAACCCCCTGCCAAAACAGATCCTCCTAGAGCAGGCTGAACAGGAACATGTCCAGGCAGGTTTTGCACATTTCCAGAGATGGAGACTCTACCACCTCTCTGGACATCCTGTACCAGCACTCAAAGTGAAGAAGCTCCTCGTCATGTTTAGATGAATTCAAGTTTGTGCCGGTTACCTCTTGTCCTGTCACTGGGCACCACTGAAAAAAGACTGGCCCTTTCCTCTTGACACTCATCCTTTAAGTATTTATAGGTGGTGATAAGATCCCTGCCCCTTATGCCCAAAGAGGGGAGATATAGTCCCTCCTGATGCCAGTGCAGGCACAACCTGAAAGCAACCTGGGTGCACATCAAGGAGGAACCCTTGATCCACCCATGAACAAGAGTGTGCCAGTGCCTGAGCTATTCCTTCTGACTTAGACTGACATCACATGGATCACATGCGGGAGAGTAAAGGGAGTTTTCTCATCACTAGAAATGAAATCAGCTCTGGTTTTGATCCTGCTGCAAAAGAAACAGGAAAAAGAAAACATTTAAGAGTGAAATCTAATTGAAATTATGAAAAGTATTTAAGTAGATGGAAAATAATGAACTTTGCTGGAACGTGCAAGGACATCAACACGAACTTATAATGGCCTCCTTGAGGTAAAGAAGAAACACCAGGAGACCTTTTAAGACCCCAGTGTTCTTGTTTTTCTATTTTAGTGAAGATGCTATGAGAGCAAATGGAGCCCCAGAAGAGTCTGCCCAGCAGCAAGCATCCCCTCCTGGCAGGCACATTCCCCCTCAATGTTAATTGCAGAGTACCAACTCCTGACAGCCTTTTAATAGTCAAGGCAGGAGGGAAGGTGGTATTTTGTTATAAGTCTTTATGAAGTACTAAAACGCAAATTTAAAATGCTCATTACACTTGAGTAGTTCCACTCTACTTAAATATTGGCTCCAGGTTTACTTCATTATCCTCTTACCAGTAATTAAGCTACCTAGGGACAATCAGCAAATAATAAAAAGCTGTGGTGGAAGAAATTAGCTTAGACTACAAAGAATTGAATGAAATTATTGTGCAAAATAGAAGAAAGCAACAGCATATAAAAGATATTTTGCTATCTCTAGATAAATATATTCCAAGGACCATAATATTTCCTCTGCATGAAATATAAAAATTGAGGGTTTGGAGAAGTTCCTACGCACTTCTCCTTAATGCAGTTTATTAGGTAAATGTGACCTTTCATTCCCACTAATGTCTGATCAATGTACTGGTCATTTTTCTACAGTTTCAGCTGTCCCCAAACCAAAGGATACAGGCAATGCTGAATAAAGCATAAGTCTTCTGTCTCTTTCTTCCACTTCATTAACTGAAGACTACAAAGACATAAATGCAGGAAATAAGCTGATTTCTTCTACCCTAAGCTTGAAGCAAGAAAAGCGTTGGGAGTCAGGTCATCCTGGAAATGAAGCCAGGGGCTTGACTAGGCACATCTGTGCTCTCTTTTTTTTCTGTTTGCTGCTCCCACTGCAGCTTGTGCAGGAGGAATGTGACTTTCTTTACTTGTCCAATGGAATCTTTCATGACCCCAAGCCCTAGGCAGAGCAGGGCAGGACATGTTAACAATCATGTTGAGAAGTGAAATTGTTTGAACCTTTGTGTTGATTTTATAACAAACACTTGAAAAAGATCCCTTGAAAGGTCCCTTCCAACCCAAACTATCATATGATTCTATGAAAGAAAAAGAGTAAGGCATGACCATTTGAGAGAAGGAAAAGCAGAAACGGAGGAGGAGATTTTATTTCATGCAGCAGCAGTAACTCCTAGCTAAACGATTTCAGTTAATTTGTCTGAACCAGATTGGAGGACAAGTGACACACAAGGGATGTAAAAGCTACCACTTGACTGCTCTTTCTCATCTGCTCTGCAAACACTGATGTAAAAACTGTGGAGGTTAATTGATTCCTACAGATGTGAGAGAAAAATCAGCCATCAGAAGGCAGGTAAATTTCCAGAGGCAAAAGCCTTATACAGTGAAGGAGCTACATCAAATGAACAACAACCCGTGCCCTTTTAAAACTCGATGGGTGTCAAACCACAAAAGAAACTGAGTAACACTTTAAAGAAAATCATACCCTGGACCTTAAATGCTGACAGGTGCTTTCATCAATCCACCTGTTACAGAAAGTGGCTGTACAGGACTGGTGTCTGTAAAAGTGATGGACAACTTTGATACCACAGGAGGAAAAGACAGACTCTTTTCTCTGTGTGACTCCTAAGCACTTAATATGTTAATAAAATCTGTTGGCTTTTTTTTCCACGGAACACAGCTCCCCCTCAAAAACCTGAGTTTTTTCAATTTCACACTGCAATGGGCAAATTGAAGACAGCTGGCTTTACTCATCTGTGATTTTTTTTTGTTTTGATTGATTAGTTGCTCTGTTTCAGGTTTTAGTGGAAGGAGAAACAAATAATGCAGCTAAACTGCTAACACTATAATTATGATTTTATTACTGTGCCACTACTCTATAACCTTAAATTTTTACGACATAAAAGAAGTAAGGCTCAGTGAAAACAAATGTATCCATGGCAGGGCATTAAGATACACCTGGGTTTAGCAGCTCTCTGATTTAATATATTAGGGCTTTAAAATAGAAAAGAACTAAAAAAGAAGTAAGGTTATTCCCTGTATTTATATCTCTATTTATATTCTCTGCTGTCCTGATGGTATTGCTATCAATCCAATTCTATTGTAAAGTAAAGACATTTTGTGCATATCAAGATCCAAAGCTCCTGAAGTCATGTGAGAACTCCTTTTTAACTTTAGTAAATTCTCTGTCCTCAGCAGTACAGTATAAACTTTGTGATTTCTAGAAAGTTAAAACTCAAAAAGTATATGCAAAATCTGAAAATGTGTGTGAGTCTTTGAAATATAGATTCAGTCTGTCCTTATGATACTCAAAAGGTCTAGCTCTATATTTTTGAGTATGCATGGCAGATAAGGCTGAATACTTAAGTACTATTCACAACCATAGTAAAAGAAAAAAAAATCTATGCCTGGGAAAAGGTTTGTGTCCTGTGAACACAATCATACTTAATTGCAAACAAACTTTTCACAGGCTATTTCAAGAATGTAGACAGATTCTCACATACTGCAGAGACGCTGACTTGAACAATGCTTTTTTCATTATCACATATAACAACAATGGCAACTGGTTATAAAGTATTCTGTTAGAGGCTTTATGTAGTTTTCCTTATCTGTTTTATCAGAGCTGTGTATGTATAAATAAATCTGTTTGTTGTTTCTTTGGTTGATTGGTTGGTTTTTAATTAATGGCATTAATGGATTTTGGTGATTTAATGGCATTAATGGATTTTGGTGATTTAAAGAAATCACAGAATCATATCATATCATATCATAGAACCGTAGAATAGTTTGGGATGAAAGGGACCTTTAGCTGTCATTTTTTCTAACCCCCTGCAATGAGCAAGGATGTTTTCAACTAGATCAGCTTGCTCAGAGCCCCATCTAACCTGGCCTTGATCCCATCTAACCAGGATGGGTTATCTACCACCTCCTTGGGCAGCACGTTTCCAGCCTTTCACCAGCCTCATTGACCTGACTGCCATGATTTTTCAAATATCATGGAGAGTGCTATAGCATCCAGGGATGCAATTGGACTCTGGGATGCATCTCATCAGGTCCCATAGAGTTCTGTACATTCAGATTCCCCATATGGTCACTAACCTGATATTCTCTTACAGTGGGAGGTACTTTTCTCCTCCAGTCCCTACATGGGCAGAGGTTTTATTTAACCAAGAGGAAAGACATTTTCCATCACTGGATAAAAAAAGGTTTTATGCACATATGATGATCTGTATGATCTACATTTTGGAACTAAAAAAGTGACATTTAATGTGGTGTATGAATTGTTAAATAAATATTAGTAATGGTATGGTTATTTTTCTCAGCCAAGTGTTGTAAGGGGAAATTTACTAAAGAACTTAAATATGCTTTCAAAATGATCTTTTGTAAAATTGCTAGAAGGCTGTGAACAGAATCCTTGCAGCTGTAAACAGAAACCTTGCATTTTACAATTTGAAATGCTATTTCAGATAATGATGTAATAGTAAATATTTTCTTTAATAAAGCATAGTTAACAAATATGTTCCAAAGTTAAAAAGTTTAAAATCTTTCAAGAAATTAAGTGTACTATGAAAAATCACTAGTAGGAGCTGTTCTCCAATTGGCAATAAAAAACAAGACTTCTTTTCTCTTCCTGGTCCTAAAAATGGAGGAAAACAAAAGTTGAAATATACTGTCTACTTTTGATGCAGGCTTTCCTGGGATAAAATATTAATATTGTTTTATCTGACTAATACATCATAAATTATAATTCTATCAGAGTCTGTTAGGTGGCTTACTGAAAGACTGCTATTCATAGTCTACAAAGTCACTTGTCCTGCAGGAAGAACACAATTACTTCAAAAAGGCTTTTTTATTATTATTATTTTTTCTTTCAGTGAACTGTATTTGAAATTCTTTTATATTGATTTCTTTTTTTTTAATTTTTAATGTAAACAGAATATGGAAGGCATGATGATAATCAAGATCTATTATAGAACTATATTTAGTTTGGAAATAATAAAAAAAAAAGATAAATAATGAATAGATGGCAAAGGCTTATCTTCCTCCCCAGCCTGCTCCATGCAGCGCTTTGTTCCAAAGTTATTGGCATTTTCAATAAAATGTATCAGCAAATTTAGTCAATTAAAACTTTACTGTGATTCAATAGTGAGATTTATCCTACCTGTGAAACTCATGGGAGCTTGGAAGCTTCATTAATCTTACAAAGTCATGTTTCTTTTCTTTTCACATTCATTATTATAAAGCACAGGGTTGTGGCTACCATCTTTTAGCCCTTTCATGGCCACAAGGCTCATTGTGTCTTGAAAACATATTTAATGGATTGCCCGTTCAGAACAGAATACACGTGGCATTCCTCCAACCTTCAGCTGTTCAAGAAAACTACCCGGTATTACTGAGACATGGAAGTAAACACACTCTAGAGCTTGGTTTTCATAGAAATTATTTCAATGTTACTTGAACAAATTAGATTAGGAACAAATCTAGTCCAAGCTGTCACATTTAACTCAGAGATCAGAAAACACAGCACACAGAGTACTATCAGAAGCATTATTTAAAATAATAAAACCCTGTGATCTCAAGCTTTTCTGCATGTAGATTCATATTCCCGCTGCACAGTGAAGGTGGCATCAACTAACATCCCTCTTGGAGATCAGGGTTATAATGCAGACCCTAAATTGTGGAAAGCCTAAGTGAAGGTAGAGTTAGACTAGATATAAGGAAGACATTTCTTACAATATGAGTAATGAAACACTGGAACAGGTTGTCCAGAGGTTGCCCCATTGGTGTGTCTATCACCCAGATGCCTGGAAACATTCAAGGTCAGGCATGATGGGACTCTGAGCGACTTGATCTGCTTGAAGATGTCCCTGCTCATTGCAAGGGGGATTGGACTTGCTGACCTTTAAAGGTCCCTTCCAACCCAGACTGTTCTATGATTCTATGAAAGTTCACAGCTACCCCATATACTAAACCTAAGGTGGGGTGTCTCTTGTGGGGAGTCAGCTGCATGGCATTGTGTCTGCAGGATTAGTGTCCAGACCCAGTTGCCACAGAGGGCCAGGATGACCATCCAGTCAAATCCTCACTGTCAGGGTTTGTGCCCCTTACCCTCCAACCCACACCTCCAGAACAAACCAAGTCACATTAGCGGGATATCTCTGGAGAGTTTGCCCTACTGCTAACAGTGCACAAAGGGCTCGGTCCCTCCCGCTAGCAACATTTGAAACTAATTACACAAGGTCTCATTTTGGCAACTTCGTCTAGCATGTGACATATTAAAAGGAGGGGTTCTTCTCCTTTAACTAGTTAGAAGTAGATTTGCAGTGCTTTCCTCGTATAATTTCCACTTAGGACATTTAAATATTTTATGTGCAGGTGAGATCTTTAAAAATCTTGTTCATTTCCTACTTAAACCTGAAGGTGCCCACTGGCTTTTTGTATCTACATTTTTACTCCAGGGGACAAGTGAAAGAGCAGAAGACTTGGCAGCAAAAGCACTTTACACCTTGCATACACTTATGAATCGGGACAGGCATTCTCGATGTGACCCATAAGCATTAACTCGGTAAGTTTTCTCAAGATTCGTTTCTCCCACACAGAAGAAAAGGTCACATTTGTGCCCATGTTTTTTTTTTTATCCTCCACAAAGTGCTCACCTGGAACGTGTAATACTCAGTTTCAAACCTCCTCCTAATTTCTCCCTTCACTGCTATGATTATTAAACACCAATATATTCCTGGATTGGAAATGTCTGTTCAGGCTGAGCTGTTGCGCTTCTACCTGCATAAAGAAACACAGCCTCAGTCCTAGGAATAACAGCAGCTGGAGGTGACCGCTGCGGGGGCCAAGCTCCTGCTCCCGAGCTCGTCACTCTTCTTGGTTCTGTTGATGCTGAGCTCCTGTTGGACCTGCAAGCAAAGAACAGCCCTGCCGCACAGCGGCGAGCGAGGAGGGGTGCTTGTGGACAAGGTAAACTGAGTCCCTCTAAGTGGCCAGAGGACCAAGGCGCTCATCCCAACTGGCCCCTGGGTTGCAAGATGTCAGTTGCCAGAAGGTGTCTCGCCATGGTTGCTACCCAGTCAGAGGTGGTAGCTTGGAAAGAGTGGGTCAAAACCAGCCAGAAGAGGTTGGTCCTTTCCCAGCCCCCGACAAAAACACTGTCTCAGTACATGTAGAGAACGCTGCGAGGAAGAATGTAGGAACTTGAACTGAGTTCCCACAAAAACGTGTGGTGGTGCAGGTCTTGAGCTGCAGTGAATGGTGAAACCTGGCACTTGCAACAGAGGTTGGTGGAGACAACGGCTGTGTTGGTTTTAGCAGATCACTCATCTGCTCGACCTGGTGGTAGAACTGAAGGATGAGGTCAATACAGTAAGATCTATAAGGGAATGTGAAACAGAGATAGATTCATGGTACCAGGCTGTGCAGACCCCCTTGACAGAGGGAGTTGACCCAGGGAATGGACACAGGTGCCTGTCAGAAGAGGCAACAAGTAGGTCCTGCAATAACTCACACTTTTTATGATCTGGAGTTGTCTTCTATTCAGTAAGACCCCAATAAAACTAAGAGGAGCATGAATAAGTAACTAAATGTCATACTATTTTTTTTTTTAGTGGAATCCAGATCCTTCTAGATAGCACCCCTTTATTTCTCATTTTGATATTTCTATAAATTCCTTGTTGTCAGCAGTCTCACCCATGATAATGCTCAGGGGCTTTCTCTGCTAAACTTTACATCTCTCACACATGCAGATCTTTTTCTTTCTACTGGCAATTTTTGGTGGTCGTGTTAGAGGAAAGTCATTCAAGATGGGAGAACTTCTTTGGCTGAGTTTTGTGGGGGACTCCAGCAGAGAGGATAATTAAGTGGGAGCTTCATTGCACTGATTCTTCCTTGCCTCGGAGATCTCTTCCTTAGGGAAAGAATATCATTATTTATGTACAGTTATGGGAAGTAAAAGTTGCAGGGACATAAGGTTTTACTTCCTATTTTGAATATATGAAGCTTTGGCACTTCAAAGTTACTTTCTCTCTTTGGTGAAAATGTCACACTTCATTTGATTCCTCAAATTCAACTTCACCTCCATGAAGAAGAGATCCCTGTGTGAGAAACCAACCTGGAATTAACACTGCCACGCTTGCAGAGGTTCTGCACTCTGAGCAGAGGGAGTTGATTGTATTTTAAATGTTCCTATAAAGACTATTACTAAGCAAAGAAGATCTTGTAAAGTACGGTGCATAATATGCTGTCTCTCCACTGTGTAGCTTGAGAACCGTTTCATTTTGTGTTATTAAAACTGGCTGGAAATTTTCAGCTTCTTTGGAGTCTGCTGTCGGTGCCTGGGTTTTAATCTGAAATTGTAACACCAACAAATTCAAATATGGGAACCCTACATGCAATGGAGGACTTGTTAGCATAGCTTCATGTGTCACAAGCTGTGTCTCTAACACACAATGCAGTCCTTTTTAAGCAAAAATGACGGAGGTCTCTGATTTTACAGGCAGATTGGTCTTGTTGATGACATCAGTTGAGGAGTCACCTCCTCTTTTTCAGTTGATAATGCTGCAGATTTAATTATTTTTCATAGAGGCGGTGAAGACAAACAAGCATATTTACTTTCACTGTACCTTGGTCTCCCTGGGTCCTTGATTTCTCTTCTTCATTCTTCCCATTTATTTGTTGAGAAAGTTTTGGTGAAGCATTTAATCCTTCTGTTCATTTCAGTGGAGCTAAGATTTTGTATTTTTCTGCCCATGTGTCCTTACTTATGATGGGTAGGTGTTAAGTAGTGGGATGTGGCTCCTTGGTAAATAAATTACTTGCAGTACTTGTGACAGGATGAGTTTGCTGCCAGTCGCCAGAGCACTGCGAGGGAACATGAGGTGGACATCAGTGGCTGGGCTGGTTCCTGCCAAGGGTGCTGCTGCCACTGGCGTGGTAGGTGCAGGAGCAGCAGCACCGCTGCGATGAAGCTGGAGGCTGCGGGCAGATGGCAGTGAAGAGTGACCAAACACGATGAAGGATCCACTCCAGGGCTGTTGGGCTGCAAGGGGAAAGAAAGGAGATGGCAGAGGGCTGGTGATGGGTTCCACACAACCTACCCTACCACAGACCTGGCACTTGTCCACTCTTTAACTCAGTACCTTGATGTGCTTCAGGCTGCTTTCCTGTGCTGGGCTCTGTCTGTCAGCAAAAAGCTCTGGCCAGCTTCTAACTACAGAGTTGTTACAGTCAGTTGTCAAATAAGTTGCCATAAGATGAGTTTGTGCCAAATGTCTCTGGCTCTATATTTAGTCATCATGAGACCTATGATTTTTTACAACAAACCTGCTCATTGGCCTTTTTTATACTTTCTTATTATTTATGGCAGTTCTGGAGCCTTTCTGTGGGAGAAGTGTTGGAGTGAATAGGTGGACAGAATATACCTATCTCCAGTCTGAACAAAATGTGTTCATCTTTGGTACTGATTTTGTCCACCTCTTGAAGCCTTTCTAAAACATCGAGCAAGCTGACTCTATTTTATATTTCTTAGTATATCTCTTGGGCCAAAAAAAATTAAAAATACTGTATCAAGACTGATATCTAGGAAAAAAACCCACTGTCATTTATACTTCTTTTAATTAACATACATGCTTCATTACTGGTAATGATATTCCATGATGTCCATGTAAATGTTAATCATATTTCAATGAAACAACTTAACTGAGTAAATCAAAGGGTTTTCTTTTGGAAACACCTGTTGGTAACTGTGTGGAGAAGGACAGATCTTATTGTAGAGGCAGATTTTGTCTGCTCTGAAGAGGAGTAACAACTTGTCCTCAAAATCCTGTCACCTCCACAGTAAGAGAAATCCACTGAAATTTTTCATAGCTGGATTACAGCATACTATGTGTGGAATACATTGCTTGGATTTCATTTTTTCCTGGGGAATCTTTACAGGAACAGGAAAAAGGCATTATATATCACCTCAGTATTTTTTAATCCTTTCCTTATCTTCCTGCTGGGTAGTCACCAGATAGAACCTTTTTCAATGGGGGTTTAGAAGAGGGATAGCATTGCAAGAATAGCCAAAAACCATTCCTGTGTTAAACACAGCAACTGTTATGGGAAGATCTTTGATGAGGTCTAGAAAGCAGAAAGTGCCATCATTTCTAAAGGATGGCATGACTTATCACAGTGAAAGAAAAACAATCAACACCTTTCAAAGAAAAAAAAAAAGAGCAAAGGGAAAAAAAAAGAAACAAAAAAAAAACACCTTTGGGGAATCAAGTATATAAAATGTCTGAGCATGGATTCCCTCAGTTTTAGACGTGAATTTCCAAAATATGTAGTTTCCAAAATATGTAGTTTTAAATCAGCTGTTGCCTGAACCACATCTAGAACTCAGGTACCAAAAACTAGTCTAACCCCCCCTTCTCCCTGCAGCCCTTGCGAATTAGCATGTAACATATTTGTATTAAGAATTCAAGGGGAAAAAGTCTACTTCAAAAACACCCCCTCAAAACATAATAAAAGGATAGAAGAGAGAAGAGAAAGATTACCAATTTCCTTTAGAAAAGAACCTATTCTCTTTTTCTGTCATGGATACTATAAAAATGTACCACCACTAAGAATGGTCTCTAGAGTACTGGAATCTTGCATCCTTCTGTGTCCTTCTGAAGACCCATAGCTTGTTAGTCAACTAACAGCGCTTCTTCAATGCCTCCAGCCTTGCCTGAAGCCACAGCAGACAATTTCTTTGACATTGCTTCTTGCAAGCTTCCCTTGCTCTGTCTGTGTTTTAAATGAAGCTCCCAATTCTGATATATCCCATTCTGAATAATACAGGATATGGGAGGCTGCTGCTTGATGCTCACTTTGCCAGCTAATGACCTGCAAAATAGGTGTATATAGATAAAAATTTGCTGCATGGGAAAGACCTCTTTCATCTTTCTTACGAAATTATATTTAGGAAACTGACAAGATCTAAGATTTTGTCTTCCATCAGAGTAAAAGTTTTTCACATTGAGGATTCCCCCACTTACAGCCATGGCAAGCTAACTCTTTAAAAACATTCTTATGATTTTGTATTATATTTGGGTATATTTCGGGCAAGTTTTCACATCTGTCTAGAATATTCGTCAACATTGGTCATGTAATACCTTTATTATATATTCTCCTGATATCTAAGGTAGAATTCAGAATAGACATAGCGATTAACCTTATGGACAGTCCCTCTCCTTCCCTGTCAGATGGTGCGAATTCAGGGGTCTTCTGCTCCTGAAAGAAGCAACCAAACAAGGAGATCACCTGTGATGTGGAGTTACTGAATTATAAATAACTGGAATTCCTCACTTATAGGAAGATTTTGCAGTGCTATTTGACTTAATGGGTTTGCATTGGCTGTTTGCCTGCTGGTCTCCTGGTCAAAGCCCAAAGATTGTGGTCAAAGCTTTGTAACATAAAAATTCATTCTTTATTTTCTCAGAAAGGTAAAGGAAGTGCACATACAGATAGTCCTCTCCGTTCATGAACTACATAAGCTGTACCTCTATAGTCATCTCTCTGGCATTGCTTGCTATATCATAATAGGTCTACTTGTTATATTAAACAGGAGCTATTGTCTTTTCATTGGTGTTGCTCTGACTTTTACAGAGGCAAAAGATCTGAGACCAAATTCAAATATTTTTAAGAGCATGAGAAGACCTTGGTGGAGAAGTAATAGTTTTTGGATCAGGCCCCTCATTACACTGTTTCTCTTACAGTCCCCAGTTATCTCTGTTGCCAAGGGTAAGCTTGAAACAAGTCCTTAATGAAGTGTCTGATGGACCTGGTGCTTTGAAAACACATGACTGAGACGATGGCAGGTCACAGCAAGATAAAGAAGCAAATTTCTCAGTAAGAGTCCCCTTAGCGGAAAGATAAAAGAGCTAGGGGAGAAAAAACCTTGCCTGTTAATATTTCAAAGTTATTTAACTTCTGTCCCAGGCCATGGCAGGGGTGTTGGAACTATATGATCTTCAAAGTCCCTTTCAATTCTAACCATGCTATGATTCCATGATTCTCTGTTCATCTTGTGACAGAAAAGCGTGGCATGTATCTAAAGGCAATTATAAAGCTTTTAAGATAAAATAGTAGGAAGGTATGGAAATTACTATCAGTTAACTTTCTCTTCTTCCATGTTACTTACTAAGAGGTATGGTTATCTTGAAGTAATCCTGATAATCTAGGTGTATTGGGTAGTTAATATTCATTATGCAGTAATATTTATGTGCCAAGGAAATGTAAACATTCGGGGAAAAATACAATATTTTGGTAATTTCCTCCAGATGAAATTTTTAAGATACAATGTTTTGCTTTGTGCAAATTTCTTACCACAGGAGATAGGGTCCTTAAAACTGCATTTTTTTTCCTTAAACAGGTGAGCGAATGGCATTTCATTCTTGGTTTGTTATAGTCCTCTGAGTAACTGAACAGCTGGGATTTGTGGCACCTGACATTTGCTGAAGAGAAAAAAAAAGATATGATTCAAATGTTCCAACTTGGGATGAAGATATTTCTTATATAATAATATTCCTGCAATCGGGAAGATGCACAAAGACTTAGCTGATACTAGCAGTAATATCAAGTGAATTCAAATTAGATATGCTTATTGCAGATCAAAGACGCTGCTTAATAGCATCATGCTGTTATGGTTGGGAAAACAGCAGATTCTGTTTCATAGAGCTCAAAGATTTTTCTTCTCAGTCCTCTGAATTTCGATGACTTTCCCAGCCAGGATCCTTGACTTCCACAGTTAAATCTGTAAGCAAAAACTTGAACCCCATACAAATGAAACTCCAAAGCATTTTCTGTCAGCTGCCTACAGTTCTCTTATGCAACGAATAATGCATTTTAGAGAGAAGCTCTAACCTGTGCATGTAACCAAGACAGATTAGTTAATTTATAATGCATTCCTGAAAGGGGGCTTACCATCAAACTTGATTTTGTTACAAAACTTACCGCCGGAAAGTTCAGAAGGTAAATATAGCTCCTTGTCTATTTATAAAGGAGTTAAAAAAAAAAAAAAGTCTATAAGGCATTACTAGAGCGAAGTAGAAGTCAGTAAAGCAGGATATGAAGGGCAAGCAAATTGAGTGTTATTTCCTGATGAAATAGTTCATGACATAATAATACGTGACATGGAAACACTGCTTCAAAAAGTAAGCTTTTTTACTGTTTTTTGAAGTAAACATAATATATGTTTATTTGTAGCAACAAATTTCCTGTTAGAAAAGAGCTCTATAACAATAATAATTGAAGCCATGAGCTTACTCAAGAATAAACTCCATGTTTTATTCCCTGTTCCAAATTTTATCCACCCTGTTTAGCTACTGCTCACATTTTAATGATCAGGTACTACATGCTACCTTCAAATCAATGAGAATTGTTTTCAGTACTGCCATTAATTTTATATATTTCAGACTAAAATAATTATATATTGAAAATTGTAGTTAAAATATGCTGAAGAATAGCTACATTTCTTACAAACAAATAATGCGCAGTTGTACTGTTAAAGAAATTTCATGGCTGTTAAATCTGACTAGGTTATTTGGGGTGAAATCTCTTTGATTGACAGCGTGCTTTTGCTAAAACTGAAACTGGAGATCTTCCAGGCAGCCAAACACTAAGGGAGAAACCAGAGAAAAGAAAAAGCCTGAGAGATGTCATCCTGCACATTAGCTCTGTTCCTGTACACAGAAAAGGTTTAAGACCTGCACCTGCATGATTATCAATAAGGCGGTAGGAATATTTCCAGTGAAGAAAAAATTGTAACAGATAAGGGCATCCCTTGTTTTGAAATGCTTCTTTTGAGGCCTTTTGATTTGAAAAATCTTTCATCAAATGGGAGTCCGAAACTTTTTTCAAATGCCAAAAGATGTCTGCATGTATTTTTACTGGCATGGCTTGGTCAGAGGCTATCAATATAAAGTTGCTATGAGCCCTAGATTTTATTTTTGGCATTTGAGCTCAGTTACCTCAAATAAGAGCACTCAATACTAGGTGTGAATTAGCTCCCTACCATAGCTCTGTGCCTTGTACAATTGCACGTACCAAAACAACGAACCCTCACACAGACAACTCACTTCTGCATTTATGAAAAGGTTTTTAAAGTACTACTTTAAGGCCAGCATAAAGCAAGAACCAAGATCTGAAATATCAGAGGTTGCTGCCCAGAACTGTTCAATTATTCATTATGGATGTCATGGATTCTTGGCAGTGTTTGGGGAACCACAAATGAACAGTAGGTGGTTTTTTTATATCCATTTGATTCAGTTATACAAACTGATGGTGCCAGAACTCTCAGAGAATAAACTGGAAACTAATTTACTGGTGTGAGCTGAATGTGGAAATCACACGTGCAGAAATGTCCTTATAGGCCTGACATGTCATGTAGAGTGCCACTTGGACCACCATCACGACCAACACCCCTTGATAAGACACACTCTCTTCCCTGCTTCCTCACGGGCATCATGAGTGCTGGCACAGTTAAACAATGCATCCATCCAGGCAGTACCCAGACAAAAAGTTATTTATAAAATGTGTGTGTATTTGTAAAAGTACCCATAAGCCTTTGCATGCCGCTGTGTCTCTGCTTAAAAGACCCCTGTGGTCCTTAAGTATAGAAAAGCCAACAGAGTTCTTCTGAAAAATATCCATTTATTTTTGCCAAGATTTTCCCTTGCTCCTGTTGCTAAGTATTTATATAAACAGTCATGCTGATTTGACTGGAACTACACACTGGATTATGAACTTCTCAGTCCAACCACATGTTTTACAAGAAAGTCCTTACAGACCAGGAGGTTCCTAAGATGATTAATGTGTTGAAGAGTTTTCTTCCTTTCTTCCTAATGGTGCTCTAACACAAACTCTACTACACAGAAAAAATGACTTGAGTAGTTACGGCTGTGAGTCCAAGTCAAGTACTCCTGTCTTTGAGGAGCTCTCTGCTTAATTGATGAGCTTCATTTTTTTCAGGACAGATCTGAAGTACATTGGCATATCTAGTTTTGAAAGTGCCTGCTGAGAGTTTTGTCTTGTTTTGTTTACAACTTTATGATATTGTTTGCTGGGGTTTTTTGTCATAGTTCTCCTGAGACCAGCTCCTAAAAGGGCTGCACCACGCCAACTAATGTGCAGCCAACAGAAATTGTAAGGGGCTTAGCAACTTCCAAGATTTGGCCCTGCTGATGACTAGCCCTTTGAAGCCAGCACTTTGCATGTGTTGTCTCTAAAGTAGTTCTTTACTCTGATTAAATAGTAGGAGAAAAGTAATCATTCTCCCCCCCTTTCCAATCCTCTCTCTCCCCTTCTACATCCCACCCCCCCCCCCCCGTCATTCTGACCTGAACAAGCCAAGTATAAGGTCATCTGTAGAACGCTTCCCTGCTTCTGTGGAATAGTTCCTCTTACTATTTCCCAGACATTAGTGTTTCCTGTTCAGACTGATTGCTTTTGTTCTACTTTCCAAGGTCTACTGTTTAAAGAGATGTATGTGTTTTGTACTTTTATTCTGCTCTTAGGCTGGGGAATGTTGTGAATAGGAAATTAATTCAACGCTGGCATTCCTTCAGTTCCTTCACAGCTCCCAAACATACACAAACTGCTCACCCCCTGCTCATCGTTTACTTTCTTCACGTTTTACCCCATTGTCTGCATTACGTACTCACAAAATATTTTAATATAAATAAGCTGTGAGTTTTTACAACTTTCTCCGGTGCAGCTCAGAGCCTTACTCTCATGTGCCTCTGCTGATTCCTCGTGTTCTGACAGGATGCAAGTGGTAATCTTGCAACCAAATGCAAGGCGCTGCGCTCACTTCCCCAATGCTGAAGATAATGTGTCTTGTTCGTAATGAGATTACAATCAAGGTCTGAAATTCCCTTGTCTCAGCAGCTCAGGGGGCTCACACTTTCGGAGGTGATTATGTTTCCTACCCGTGAAGTATTTTTTAGCACTATTTCTGCAGACCTTGAAAGATTTAGCTTTGAAATGAGGCATGTTACTGCTCTAATATTATGCTCTTTGGGTAGACTGTTTGTGTGCTCTGCAGACAGCTCACTGCATTTTAAAAGCATTATTAATTCCTGCTAGAGAAAGCATCTAAAACTGTATCAAGCAAGCCTGACCTTTTAGAGGTTTTAGGTTTAGTGTGGGGCTAAAAATCTGCTGGAACAGGCACAAGATGAGTAGATTTCAATTATTTTATTTTTTCTGGAGTGATGTGTCCATGTGTGCTCCAGGTACCAACGTGTTATGAAAATTAAACGCCTGGAGGTCTTGCTAATTTTGTACACATCTGCAGTACACCAGTAGTGGAAGTGGCACACAGACAAAAAAACCTAAAACAAACCACAAGTTTCCACACGGTCTTTGAAGTACACCACTGTACTGTAAATGTACTGTACCACCACTGTAAAACATTTTTAAGTGGACTATATGTAGCCTAGCCTGACCTGTTGTATATATTTACCTGTGAATTTCTGCTTATTTTTAGACTTTTATAAATCTATGGCTTATTTTGTCACTGGACCTGTTCTGAGTTCTTATGGATGCTCAAAAGAGAATTTAGCTCCTTTCTACATATGCACGTTACTCTGAACATGGATACTTTTATAATTGTTATCACGTGAACTCTTACTTTTCAAATAGATATACAAAATAGATATATATAGTTCATTGCAAGTGCTTCACAGAAACCCTTGAGAAAGAGTAAATACCAAGAGTCATTATGTAGCCTTTTCACAAAGGCTCACATTTGCACCTGACAAAAGAGTGACTGACAAACACATACCCTTAAAGGCCATTACAGAAAATCCCTCAGCTGAGTAGAAAATCTGTAAATGCTAACCTTTTCTGGAGTCAGTGAAGACCTTTCTTAAAAAAGGTCTAGGTCATCTAGAGCTAGATCATCTTTACCAAGATTTTTTTCCTCATGTTGTGGAACTACCATGTGAGGAGATCTGGGTGGTACTTGCCAAATCACCCTCAGCTTAAGTTCTTCAGTCAAAAACTGTGATCCCCAGAATGCCAACTTATCTACTTCACTGACTGTGAAAGAGACAAAGCCCACAAGCATCTCTGCCTAACACCTCACTATTAATAAAGTACCTTCTTTTGAAGGTGCTCATGAACACATTTATCTGCCCACAATGAACAGTTGGCATTTATAGCCTTTGCTAGAGCTCTGATGGGCTGCTGCTGTCTCAGGGCTGTCCATGTGGGAGCATACCAACCTCTGCTGCTGGCGGTCCCTCCATGATCGCGATGGATATTTGCTCTGTAGTTAGTACGGTCACGCGGGAAGAGACAGACCTAAGTTTAATCTTTTCCTCTGCTTCTGAGTTGTGCCTCTTGAGAATGAGCTTCACTTCATGCCCAGGCATCTGAGGAAGCATCTTAATACTCCAGCTAGCTGCTACTTGGGTGGAGTAGGAAAGAGAGGGACAGAGCTCTTGACTCCTTTCACTGAAGTGTCTGCTTGGCATAGAAATTCAGTATTTAAATGAGAACTACGCTCTTTGTCCAGCAATAGTAAGCTTGCCAGCAGCAAATGAGAGCCACGTCCTAGTCCTTGTTCTACTGAGTGTATGTTTATCTAATGCATTCCTGACATAAAACCTGTAGTCAGGGGGACAGAAGTCCACACTGGGAAGTACTTCTTTCCTACCAAGGGCTTTTTCAGCAGTGGTTTCAGTGATTGCCTTGGAAGAGATTGTACAATCAGTTGGAGTTAGCAAAGTAATCCAGGTGAAAACTCACATCAAGAGATGCAAAGTGTGTCAAAATCAGGGAATGAGGAGTATTGAGGAGATCTGACTAAAATGCGATGTTTTCTAAAATACACAATGTAGAATGAACATTTATTTTTAGTAGGAACAAACAAAAGAACAAAACATGGGTTTTCCACAGTTCAAGTTAAAAATTATTTTGTTAAAGAATTTTCAAATTAATTAAGTCTCATTTTAAGGTCCAATTTGCTGATCTGAGAACTGCCTTTTGACCTAAGCATTAATCAAATATCTAAAGAAACTTTTTTATTCGCCTTACTGGAATCTCATTGGCTCTTTTGTGAGCAGTGCTATTTCATGCCACAGTAAATAAAATATGATCACAGCTGAGGACAGCTTCATAGGAGTCCATTAATAAAAAAGGAAAAACAATTTTTATTTCTAAAGAACACATCTACAGTGTGTGTGTCAGGCAAAGAGTTGATGCTGGCACACAGTACGGTTCCAATCTGAAACCAGTGTGACCTTCTTAAACTTGTTTGGACTTGGGACCCTGAGAACTATTGACAGGTAATGTTTGGTCAGTTCTGAAGATGGGCAGAGCAAGTTTTTTTCTTCCCTCTTTCAGATGTCATGGTGATAGGAAACACTAGGCCAAGATAAAACCTTATGCCATGAAATGTTCATTCATCATAGGAACTTCTCTCAGCAACTTTCTTTTTGTGATTATTTAGATTGTCCATCTTAGACACATATTTCCATATCATAGTGGGACAGGAATGATAATTTCAGACATTCAGACATAATGAAAATGACCATATATTTATATGCCTGAAAAAGGACATTACTAATCATTATTGTTGAGAACACCGTCTAATAATGCTCATGAGCAAATCGTTTTATGAATGAAACTTGGGCAGACTTTGGGTTTGCTAAATCACAATGTGGTTTCATGCTTTTTTGGTTGTAAGCTTATTGAATCAGATCTACAAGTAAGTTTGTTACAGCTAGTCTCTGGAGAATTATAGCCAACCTTCTTGTTTTCCTAATTATAGAGTTGATTCATATTAAATTCCCTCAAACTATTCAGACAAATATCTTTGCCAGCATTGACTGGCATCAAAACAAATTAGTATTCATCTTTTCCTAATTTTAAGTAGTTTTCAAAATGACATCATAAACAAACAATAGCTAATCACTCTGAGAATAATTGTCATGCATAAATACTTCAACTATTCACCAAAGAATGATTTTTATCCTTTGTGTACTCCTACCTGTTATATGCCACCACAACCTCCCATAGGAAATGCAGTGTATTTCACCTTTTATTTTTTACTAGGCTTTGTATGGCTTTTTAATGTATTCCCTTGAGAAAAGATTTTATCTTCAATATTAATTAAATCTCACATTGGTCTCAACCTCTCAGCTGACACCATAGGATGAACTTAAATCAGATCAAAATGTGTTGGAAATTGTAGTTACTGTAACTGTGCAAATAAGAAACATGCATTGAGTGCAAACAAAACCAAAGGTAAGTGTGTTTTGTTTTGCAGTATATTTAAAGTAGCATGTGTTAGCTTAGCTGTACTATTTGCTTTTTGAAACCAGGAAAAGTATATATCAACTGTTTTTCATTTTACCCAAAAGATTCTGTTTCATTTTACAACCTCACTTTACCTTTTAGATATTAATCACTTTATATCCTCTGGTCAAGTAAACATTTACAAAAATTGAGCAAGTAGAAATTTCTAAGTGAGTATGCTCTTTGAAAAACAGAAGACAATGAGTATCATTCTGGAAATTCTGAGAGAAAATATTTCAACAGTTCCTTTTTTTCCCCTTGGATAATGTCAGTCTTCCTGAAATTCCAGCTTTTGGTAAATTGTCTCCTTATCAAAACACATTTAGTCAGTCCTGCGGTAAATAGAAAATACTGTAAAAGTCTGTAAAAATGTGAGCTTAGTAATTTGGGGCAAATATGAATAAAACACTCTTTGAGAAACCAAGGAAGCTGAGGTGTTCTTTCCACGGGAGGTGATGTAGAAAATAGGGCAGACAGAAAGCATCTTCAGTTTTTCTGTCTTCCACAGTCACTCATAATCAAGACAGCCGATGCAGCACTTACATGTGATGATACCCTTCTGTATATGCTGTAGCACCATCTAGCAACCCTCCCAGATACTGCACATCATTGCTTGCTTTCCCTTCCTCGTATGCCTTTAAGCAGAAATCTAGAATATTGCTTTTCATTCCCCCAAATATAGCTATAGATATTGCTAAATAATATGCTGAGTACCAGGGCAAGTCAAGATAGGATTTCCAAAGTATGTCATACGTGCAAACCACACCACAGGGTGCCTGGCAAGCCCTATCTCCAGAACTATTTGTATATGGGCTATGACTCACATTTTGCTGATATGTACACGCATTTCTTAGGTATGTGCTGATACGGTACCACGCAAGGTCCTCTTATCTGGTAATAAATGTAGAAGAGAGAGTCAACATTGAAACTGCATCACCTTTATGGGAATAGCATTAAACTCATTCTTTTGTTGGTTGTCTTCTAGTGCAAATCAAACTTATAAAATCCCACTGCTGTGTATAGCTTTGTATCACCTATTTTTACTTCTGTTTCTCTGAAGCAGGCATTAGCCAGTGACGACGTATGGGACATTTCCATCCAGTTACATACACCCAAGTTCTAGGATAGACACCAAACTGTGGCTAAGACCACACAGTTTTGAGAACTGCTGCAACAAAGGGAGATTTTTCAGGTAGTAGAACTGATGTACAGTAACATTTTGAACTGCTCTTTACGGATATGAAGAAGAACTGAACACTAACACAGTTCAAAATGTCTTTACACAATTGCACACAAAATATAGAGGAAAAAAAGCAAAGATTTATTTTGTTCCTTCAAAATTAAAACTGCATTTGTCCAGGAGAAGGAAAGGCACTATCCAATAGTGACAAAATAAGTCCTGAAAAACAAAATACAATAACTTTAAATCCTTGTATGCATAATGAAAATTTTGTTGCAATGTGTTCAGAGTTGGGGTTTCAATGCCTGAGAAAAGGAGACCTACCAAACTCGTGAGGGTTCTAGAGAACAACTCATATGAGGAGAGTCTGAAGGAACTGACCCTGTTTAGTTTGGAGAAGAGGAAGCTGAAAGGAAACCTCATTGCTTGCTACAACTACCTGAAAGGAGGTTATAGAGAGGTGGGTGTTGGCCTCTTCTCCCAAGTGAATAATGGACAGGACCAGGGGAAATGGTCTGAAGTTGCTGCAGGGGAAGGTTAGACTAGATATTAGGAAGAATTAATTTACTGAAAGAGGTCAGGCACTGGAATGGCCTGCCCTGGGGGGTGGTGGAGTCACCATCCCTGGAGATATTTACAAAACATATAGTCATGGTACTTCAGGGCGTGCTCTAATGGCTGAGACTGTACATGCACTGTTTTTGTGTATGGTTGGACTCAGTTATCTCAGTGATCCTTTCCAACCATGACAATTTTGTGATTCTGTGAAAATGAAAGACATTCTCTCTCAAACTGAACTGCCTGTACACAAAGATTCACAAATGCCAAAAAATCAAAGCTACTTTATCATACACTCAAACACAACTTTCAGGTTTTTTGTCTGGAGGATGCCACTGCTAATCTACTGCATGATCTATAATGCCAAACCCCTTATTCATGATTAAAGCAAATGGCTGGAACCCTTCCAGGAGCAGGAGTCTTCCATTGATTATGAGGATTTTTCTGAAAAAGAACCCATAAAAACAAACCCACAAAAAAACTCCAAACCAAAACGTGACAAAAATGAAACTTTCTGCTAGAGTCAGACCTGTTTTGATTAAACTTTTATTGGGAAGGGTTGTTTTTTTTTTTGTTCCCGGGTGGATTTCCTGATAAAATTCTAGCAAAAAGGAAGCCTGATGAAGCCAAGTCCCCCAAGGCAAGAACCATTATGTCTAAATCACCTCTGAGAAGTGATAGTCAAAATTACACTAGACAGCCTTCAATCCAGTGCACCACTTTGTTATTTCTTTAGAAGTCTTTTCTTTATTTCTGAAAACAAACTTGTTTTTTTGCAACATGTTCCCATTATTTCTTGTCCTGTCTACCCTGGACATAGAGAAGTAGCTCTCCCCAGGGCTATCTTTTACCTAGGCAAAGTTGCTACCGTGTCCCTTCGTCAGTCTTCTCCTCAGGCTGAAAGTCCCAATTCCTTCAATCTTTACTCATGGGTTTTTAGACCTCTGATCACTCCTGATGTGTTTCTGTCACCTGGGGCTTATGACACTCACGTTGAGAATGAGAGCCCTTGCTTCGCCAAAATCAGATGCGAGGAAAACAAAAGCAAATAACAGCACTGCAAGAGACAGCTTTGCAAAGCAGTACCTCTGACCTGAGTTTTATATATGCTCTCATTAGTGGATAACTTTGAAAGTAGACAATGATGTTATTAGCCTAGTTTAAGTTGAACACAGATGCTCAAAGCTGTTAACAGTTTTATTTTACATCACTCTATGCTCTGATAGGAAGCCATGAAATATGTATAATATTTTGATGTCTGTAACTTGTCTCCTCTTTAGCAATGCTTGCAGGCTACCAAGAAAATTGACGGTCTGGATTTGTTTAAAAAACAAATTTAATTCACCCAGGGTTTTTAGTGTATCCTGTTTGTAAATAAAAGGAAAAAGGAAGCCATTTCTCCTGACAAGTCCTGTGTCCTCCATATCACATTAAATAATTAACAACACTCACCACACCAGCAATTATTAGGAGACATCTCCTGGAGTTGGCCTCTTGCTCTCAAGAAACACATTGACTAATTTTGACAAATGTCATTGGTCTGAGAAGTGTGTTTATTCCTGGTAGCAAATTTAATGATCTGCAGAGCATGTCCCCTTCTAATACTTAGCAGTTATAGAGAGTACCTCCTACACCCTGCAATTAAAGCATAGCCTGTAAAATAATTAGGGAAATAATGTCAGACAGGTACAAGGGCTCCTAAAATCACAATCATTTCAGCAATAATTATTGAGCAAACTAGGGTTCTATTCAGAAAGCTGCTCAAAGACATAATTTCAATGCTAGCATTATTTTATAAGGAGAGTTGAAGTTTAAGTGAAAATTAAAGAAATACTTCAAGTGTATGAATTTTGTAAAAATAGTATATGCAGTGTGGATATTTATGAAAAAAAAAAAGACAAATAAATTAGTATTTCAGTCCTTTTCCAATACACATTAGAGGTATAAACTCCTATAGGAAAACCAGTTAGCTAATAGTAAATCTTGTTAATATAATTTAATTTCACCGGCTATTTCAGTAGCAATTCCTACCTTTCTTCTAGAAGAAAAAAAAAAAAAAGGGAGGGTGGAGAAAGGAAACATTTAGGAGAAAATAAACTTCAATGGAGCAATAATGGATTTAATTAGGAGCAGAACTGATATTGTTACCTGTGATAGATTCAGGACATGAATCCAAACCCTGTGCCAAGCTGATGCCAAAGGCATTGCCCATTCAGTGCCTCCACCAAGGGGTGCCTGCTCATCAGAGCTACCCGGAATGCTAGTCATGTCCTTCTTTGCACATTGCTGGCCACAGGCACTACCTAAACCATGGTAGACCCATGGGTCTGCTGCTCAGGGGCAGGTATTTGACTTCATTTTAATTCAGCAGTCCAGTCAGTCTTCTTCCTGAGTATTCAGTTTCTAACGTTATAATCTAGAAAATTAGTTTCCATGAGTTTTTGGGGAAATTCTGTGCAAAGCTTCACCACAGTTGTCTTCAATAGGAAGAGTATAACATATCCCATGTCTCTTGACAATGGAAATCAACCTTGTATCAAGTCCATCTTGTATTATAGACAGCTACCTTTGACCTTGGAGTCTGCTATATCAGAGGTTTTTCTGTGTCTTTCCGGTGGTTAATGTTTAAAGTGACATTGGACTTCTCTACCACACTAGCTTTTGGTTTCCATTTCACAGATGATCATTGTTATTATAATTGTCTTACTTTTACTAAAAGGGATTTCTCCATTTTCGAAGGAGTTTGATCTAATGGAAGGTAAGCAGCAGATGGTTTATAAAAAATCTCATTAATCTCTCTGAAAGAATGTTTCATTACTACGTAGATGGAAACATCCTCTGTTTTCCAAGTAATCGTAATATAGCAACCGTAACATGCAGCACAGGATATTCGAGGTTTTATATAGTAATTGTCTTAGATAAGACTCAAGGAGAGAGGCTGTGAGGTCTGCAGAACCTTTTCTGACCTTGGGTATGTCACTCGAGTATTTCCTTTTTACTTGCTGTTTCCATCTTACCTTATAGCACAAGTTCCTTGACACAGAGATTATGTTTCACATATGGTCATATAACAAGCTACAGATGCCTTTGTACTGCTGAGGCTTCTGTGCTTGGTGTAATAAAAATAAACAACAGTAACAAGAAATGAAATACTGTAGGCCTTTACCCTGCTATGGTATTAATGTGCAGAAAAAGGAGACTGAGGGTGCTGTCCATGAGGATCTCAGCATCAAGGTACAGACTCACCAGTGGAGCGATTAAATTCAAGGCGTGAAGTCAGAGCAAAGAATATCTGTGTGCACTGTAGTCACTGCATACAGAGAAGTGGCTTTGCTTTTCTCCATAGCTTCAGTTAATAAAAAATTTTAAGCAGAAGAGAGATGGAGAAATGATGTCTGGTGGTGGTAGTAGCATGGAATAAATTAATGATTCATAATTAGGAACTTAACTGAAACCTGATCTGCTTGAGCAGGTCATTCCATTCTGATCCATATTTTAAGTTAGTTTTGAATACCCCTCAGTCTGAAGACCATAGAAAGAGAGAACAGTGAAGTTTTTTACCATGGAGTATGTTGTTGCAGTTCATCAGTTACAGTAAGTACACCTTTGGCTTTGTGCATCCATTGTGAGTAACCTGTATAAGAAAGGATAACATCTAAAATTACAATCAGTTCTCTAAAATGAACTACTAAAAAATGCACTAGAACAGAATACCAAGCTGTAACGTTTGCTTGTTCTTAGTACTGATACTAGCTCAAACAATTGCAGTGTGCGCTGGCATCAACATCCTGGGCTGCATCAAAAGAAGCGTGACCAGCAGGTCATGGGAGGTGATTCTACCCCTCTACTCTGCACTCATGAGACCCCACCTGGAGTCCTGTGTCCAGCTCTGGAGTCCTCAACAGAGAAAGGACATGGAACTGTTGGAACATGTCCAGCAGAGGGCCATGAAGATGATCAGAGGGAGGGAGCACCTCTCCTGTGAAGATATGCTGAGAGAACTGGGGCTGTTCAGCCTGGAGAAGGCTATGGGGAGACCTTCTAGCAGCCTTCCAGTATCTGAAGGAGCCTACAGGAGAGCTGGAGAGGGACTCTTTGTCAGGAAGTGTAGTGATAGGACAAGGTGTTACGGTTTTAAATTGGAAGAGGGGAGATTTAGATTAGATATTAGGAAGAAATTCTTTACTGTGGGGGTGATGGGACACTGGAACAAGTTGCCCAGAGAAGCTGTGGATGCCCCATCCCTGGAAGTACTTAAGGCCAGGCTGGAGGGGGCTTTGAGCAACCTGGTTTAGTGGGAGGTGCCCCTGCCTACGGCAGGGGGGTTGGAACCCGATGATCTTGAAGGTCCCTTCCAACTGTAACCACTCTATGATTCTATGAATGCGATATTCACAAATAGAAGACTCAATAACATCACAAATGATCAAATCAAAAAGATTAAATTCCNCCCCCTCTTTATGTCTTCAGTTCTCATTATGAACTTGCGTGTATAATCACAGCAGTACTGCGATGGCAGCTGTAACTGCTGGCTCTGTGCGACCACAGATAAGCACAATCAAACTGCTTGTGGTACAACTGCCACTTAGTGCTGCAACATTCCGCATTTCCTGTCTTTAAGTACTGCTTTTGCTACCATTGTTATTGACAGATAGCACAAAAGCTGTCTGTTTCTCTCTGTAAAAAAACTTTTCTTGTCAGAAGAACTGACTAATTTTGTGACTCCCGAGGATAGTATAGTCCTAATAAAGATCAATTTGATTCTGAGTTATAATAGATTTATAATGCATTTTTTTCAGTAACGTTTTTAGTGTGTCAGGAAATCAGCATGTTTTCTCTCATTTGCTTTCTTCTAGAATGAAAACAGAATGTATTTGGGTTGCAGAGTGAAACCCACGCAAAACGTAATCCTTTGCAGAAATAACTTCTGTAAATCTTGCGTGTAAACAAGAACCGAACACCCTCAACTGTGGCAGGGGAAGGGGGGTAAGTAGTTACCCTCAGCCTGGTGCAGGGGCTGCTAGAACAGGTAGAACACTTTCACAAGTGGGACTGGGCAGGCAGACAACCACATTGCTAGCTGTGTGTGCTGTTATTACCTCCATATGTGTCATTTGCTAAATAAACTTGCGTAGGAAGAGGAAAGAAAGGACAAAAATAATAAGATATTCACATTAATTGCATATTGTTTGTAAACAGCACTTTATGAACTCTTGATGTTATTTTTTAACGGGTATGTTTGTGACTTTTGTTATGAGGACGTTCCTTATGCACAGTTTTTAATGACATCTCTAAAAGGCAGGAAAATGTATTTTCTAGTGAGTTAAATCTGGATGAGAGCAACCAATTCATAAGGAATTAGTCTAAAATTTTACAGTGGAAAAAAATTTCTGTTTTTTTTTGTTGTTTTTTTTTTTTCCTAGTATGTTGCAATGTGAACAAGTTAAAACTTTTCAAGGGACAATGCTGAATTCATTCAGCAATTTTTATGTAAATCTTCCAGCCAGTTGACTGTCTGGGTTTAGGACTCGAGATTTTTATGCTGTCCACTACACATTTAGAAACATCAGATTTCTGATGTCTCACACTGAGACGGGATTTCATGCAGTTGGTTCCTGTCTTTCTCCACCAACAAGCCACATCATTACCTCTCTTCCTCTGGGCCAGTCACAACTGGCTGGTCAGATACCGGTGGCTGTCATTTCTTCCCATGGTTAGACTTCTACATGCTATAAAAGAACTGACTGACGTTGCACCAGAGTTTTTTTGCTGCAACAAGGAAACTTCAAGGATGAAGACAAGCAGAACAAGAGAAGACAACGATGCTATGGCAGGGTTAGTGTTAGGGCATTGTGTTAACTCCAAGAAATTTAAATTTAAATTTCAAAATTTTAAAATAAAATATTGTTTCTGTCTTGGCTTTCTCCTTCTCCTCAACCTGTGAGTCTTTAACATGGGAATCTGGGATGCAATAAGTTTTTGTGCCTGTATTTTCTTTTCTATGCTGTAACAGCTTAAGTTTATTAGAATGCTTTGCTTTAGAGCAAAAGAGCATAATGTTACGACTACAACAAAGCTAGTTTTGATGCTACCCAATACATCATAACAGTCTGTTACTCCTTTCTCAGCCAAGCAAAATCTACAAACTTGTGCATTTTTGGCAATGATATGTGTTTTGGAGGAGAGCTGCTATTGTTTCGATGCCTTATTTCATAGCAAAAATTCTTCTACATACAATGCACGAGAAAATTACAGGTATTAATTTCACTGGTGTTTTACCTAAATGAAGCAACATCAACAAATCATATTCAGAGAAAATTAATAGAAAAATAATATTCTAAAATGTTTAAAAAATATCAAGGCTGGTGAAAAACCATTCTTTGAGAACTGTATTAAAGAGAAAGAAAAATAGTACCCTCCACCAAAACTAATTGAAGAAACCCTCCCACTAGTCATTTACCTCATTCATTCAATATTAAAGATCAGCACAAGTAAGAAAGAAATATGAAGAGAAGAACAATTAGGAATTAATATGAAAATAAAAACATGGAGCATTCTGCATTGTCTGAGTGTATCCACAGTCATTATATTGAGAAGTAACTCTCTAAATTAAAATAGCCTGGCCCAGGTGTGCAGACAGCCTCAAATTTACTGTACTCAGATATCAACTTAATATAAAGTAATTTGTGTAGAATGAATTGTGAGTATGCTAAAGTTTCCCAATTCACAAGACACATAACCATATCATATGTCTCATAAGAGAACACTTCCAGGTTTATCATTGGCACTTTACAAAGCATAAATCGTAAACAACAGTTACAGCAAGAAACCCTTATGTCATCCACAAAATAGCTGTTCTCTGACCTCCTATAGGAGGTTCTCCTGTAGGACTTAGATCTCCTGTCCAGGACTTAAACCATAAACACTTAAATTTGGTAAGAAAAATCAAACCCTTCCCTCCTAAAAGAAAATACAGGGAGAATTTTGAACTGCTATTTCCTAATCTTCATTATTTCATATTTCTGAGGGAAATAATTTTTAGGATTACAGTTGACCAAATTCATGTAGAATTGAAAAAAAATATAATGGGGGAAATGAAATGTGTTAGAAACAAGAAGGTCTTTCACCACCACATCTCAAAGCAGCTCATCATCTCCAAAGCAACTGCAACACGATGACTGACAAACTGAAACTCAGCAGTTCACTCTCTCACTAGGAAGAGAAGAAGGGAGCAAAGGGAAGCTTAGCTCTCAGGCCAGGTGATTAGAGACTTGTCTATAATGCATGCTGCCTCTTGCTTGTTTTCTCTCCCTAGCACATCAAATATTTAACCAGCTGCTGCAACGCTAGGTGCTGTGGATGGCGTTGTCCCTCACAGTCTGCTGTTCTGCAGAGGGCAGGTGGCTCTGAATCACAGCAAGTCTCTTCATCCTGTCACCTACCACTCAGCCCCTTAGCTTCCTTCCTGCTTAAATCGCAGACTTGTTTTAGGCAACACCAAAACTCATGTTGAATGAGTTGGCAGCAGAGTCAATACCTTACCCTGTGCTTCAAAGTTCTGGAAAAAGAAATAATCACACGAACCTTTTGATTTTTCTGAGGGAAAATACATCATTATTAACATGGTGGTAGACTACGCGATAGACATATTTAGAGGTTCTCCACACATAGCAGCATTTCAGTTGCCCAATATTTCAACTCCTTTGGACAAACAAACGTGGTAAAACAGAATACTGATATAATGAAATGTCATTCATCATTCAGTGTTACAGATGATGTTACGGAAAGTGCCAAGTATAGAAATATGTGTATTGAAACCAGTATTCATCTTCAAAAAAATCAATGTGCTAAGTAATAATAACTAACTTTAAAGAAAATATATTTGCAGAATCTCAGCTATGCATGAAGAAAATGGAGTAAAGAAGAAATGTTCAACAAGAAAAAAGACAGCAATTTTTAATCTTTTCAATATTTGTCTACTAAAAAAAATAGCATTTTTTTTCTAAAAATCATACCTTTTAAGTTACATCAAATTCATTACATCATTGAGAGGCTTCATTTTGGGAGCTGAAAGGTCCAAATTTCTGTGGTGGTTACAAAACTATAAACATCCCAGAAAGATATAAACAAAGAGACTCCCCCAAACTAGGTAGTACACCAGAACCAAAGTGAATGCTTAAAGCAGTCAGGCAGCCCATATCCTACGTTAAGTAAGAACTTATCCAGCATTATTTTATTATTCAGTGTTCATATTTGATTGAACAGGGAAAAAAAAAAAAAAAAGAAGAGAAAAAGCCCTTCATACTTCTAATGACTGTTAAGACAACTTTGTTGATATTTGTGTCTAAAATGAAACCTAAAGTATGGTAGAATATTTTAATTAAGTGGAGTTAGGTTATTTATTTTGACTAACTTTGTCACTTAAGGCAGGATGCTCTAAACTAAAGCCTGTGTGCAGCAGAAGACTGAAAACCTTTTAGCATTCTCCCAGTTCTCTAAATCACCACAAACTGAAAAGACAAACAACCTGAAAAATCCCAGAAGTAGATAACCCACTGGAGTGGGAAAGGCTGGGATCAAGGAAAGTCCCATAATTAAAATGATTACAGTACTGAAGGGCTGAGACAGAAAAATTCTCCAAGACAACTATATGTGTTGTTTTGTAATACACGTTGAATTAATTCTTACCTTAAGGACCGTGGAAGACTGCCCTGACACTTAGCAACGTTTCATCCCTGGGGGAGACTGCAGCACACATCAGAAAAGTCACAGACACAGAGACATCAGCCCAACACGCGGGAACACCAGACTCAGAATAATGTGCTTCATTTTGGTTACTCCAGTGGAAAAGTAAAATACCCAGGCAGAGACTATTATTATCAGTATCCTTGATTCCTAGCCTAATTTCTGGGAGGACAGCAGAGGCTGACTGCTAAAACTCTGGGGAAACACAGCCACTACCAAAATGTGAACCTCTCACAGCAAACCAGAAGGACCAGCACAAACTCCTGGGCACAAAAGGATTTTGTCAGCTCTGTCAGACATTCCTAGTGATGAAGATACCACCAAAAAGTGAAATCATGTTTGAGCCAAAAACAATTTGAGGAATTTTATCAGAGTGATATTTTGCAGAATCTGGCATCCGCTTAGTGCTCAATGCAGCGTGTAAAAGCGCCTGGTGGGCTATTGAGCCTGTTAGTTGTGAAATGTCTCACCTAAAAAAGCACACAGCAGCCTCATTATAGAGGAGCTTTGAGATAAATTATAACTAAATCTATTAAGAGCTATAGACTATTATTATAATGTCTTTCAAGTTTGTTTACTGAATAACTGAATGTCTTTAGTTCTGGATTAGGGAACATGAACTATAGATCTCAAGGGCTGTTGTTACTTATATGTTCTTTAAGAGGTGGTGCTTTTTTTTTCCTCATCTAAAATTATTTCACCTGACAAACTCAGAGAAAAGCGCTTTCTCACATAGCTCACAACTTCAAATTCCCTGAAACATATAGACAATGCTTGATAAAACATTTGTATTCCAGAGTTTGACAAATAGAAAGTCTGCTCCTAAATTGTTTTAATGACAAATCAAGTCAAGAATGCCTCTCATTCTCTTCTAATGTAGTTCAGATTATAGAAAGTTAGAACATTAAAATGTTTCCTTTAGCCCCCAAGACATTTTTAAAAGCAAAAGATGTTCCCTTTGTCTTTGCTTAAGTCATTCTGTTGTTCCTGCCTGAGAACGTCTAACTCATTTAAATAAAGCTTTTTTCTTTTTTTCCTCTTTTTTTTTTTTTCTGTGCAAAACATACAAGCTGCTTTCTTGTTTCACTTTATGAGAAATTATCTTTTCAGTACCAGCAGTTGGTTTCAGTGTCTGTCCACGGGATCTGAATGTAACTTCGTGCAAACTCAGAAGCAAATTTGCACACACAGTTAGCATTGGTGCATAAATGAGGTCCGCTGAGAATTACCGGATCTAAAGAGAAATCAACAAGCTGCAGAAATGCAGTCTAAGCACCATGTCAGTGATGATTCTCTCAACAAAAATAACAGTATTTGTAACACTTGCTGTAAGCAAGCATGAAATTGGAGGCAATCTCAAAAGAATAAATCCACGGTGATGTATATAGAAGTGCTTCATGCTAGGAAATGGACTTTAATTAGAACATCATTGGTGTCAAATTTCTAATAAAATGTTTAAAGACAAATGGAGATAGCAGAACCTTGGGAGCTCTGCTAATGTAGAAATGACTGTTAATTGCTGGGGATTTACATTTTTATATTAGCACAAAGTCTGAGGCACAAAACTGATAAAGAGACACAAAGGCTTTGTATGCAGCTAAGCTCTTTTCAGATTGCCACGTAAGTGGTGTGTTCAGCCAGCATGGAGCATCCACAAGCTCACAGAGCCCTCACCAGCACCTCCTCTGCTGGTGCAGCCCACAGGGATTAACTCCCACCTATGCTCCCGGTCATGTTTTATTAGTACTTGCAAGCAGACATTGCCACAGACTGCCTGCTTCTGCAGTTCGAGGTAATTCGGTTTTACCCGGTCTTTTCTAAGGTGTCTGGGAAGCAGAGAAGGATTGCCATTTTGATAGCCTCATTGCCTGCTTCCTTGAATCTCTCCCACCGCCACTGGAGCATGACATAACTGTCCTCTGAAGCATAATATTCTGCTGAGCCCCACATGGATTTTCAATAAGAAATTTGATAACAGATTATTGCTTGTCTTCTGCGAATGACCCAAGCTTCCCTCTGGGGTCTCTGAGGACCAGACCATTAAAAAAGGCGATAAATTTAAAGCTACAGATAGCGATACATGGAGACACTTGAGGGAAATGGATCCAAATTACTTCTGTCCGTCCGGAAGATGCCAGGTATGGTTGGCCAGTGAAAATAATAGGGTCATATGGCCATCTCAGCTAAGAATATGAAAAAAAACAAACCCATACCCAAAATTAAACTCTGCTTCCCCCCCACCCCCTAAAAAATGCCACAAAGAAGTAAAAACAGTCATTTCATATAAATGTTTTTTTTTTCCTCCTTGAAATACAAAACTGCTTTAAATTGTTATCTTTTCACAAAATGAATAGATTGATGCTTAGATATTTCAAACTGAGTACTTTCAATGCCATAAAAAAATTCACAAGCTCAGAAATGGTCATTTGGGAGGTGTGGGGGGTGGAGAGTCTGTTAAGAGAAACAGGCAGGAATGGCCTGGGCAATCGAAGTCTATTCTGCAGGCCACTGCACCTCAATAGCAGAGGGCAGCTGTGCAAAAGCCAGAGGGAAGCAGTGACATATATGTGCATATATATTGGTGCAAATACACTTCACCAGGTAAAAGTCTCACTCTTGCATTTCTGGCTGGGACACCAGAACTCTGAGGCAGCAGCATCAAGGAAACAAGCTCCATCCTCACACAGTAACTGGCACACAACAGAGACAGAAGGTGGTGAGCTCAGAGATGAGGAATGGGGAGGTTGTTCCTGACCCCCTCTGTTCTGCCACATGCTGTTCTCTGCAGACACAACCTTCACACCAGAGGCAGGCTCTGAGCCTCAGCTCTAACTGTAAAACAGAAAATTGGTTTGTTTTACCTCAAACCAGGACAGTGTTTATACTGGGCACATCTCTTGCCCACGTCGTCCTGCTCCAACAAACCCCATGCTCTAGCTGTTACTTTTCACATGACTTTTTGTAGGAGAACTGAAGTGAATGTCTGTGGAAAAGCAAACACAGAATCTAAAAAACAGACCTGTAGTGGTGGCATTGGTCTCAGGCCAGTTCTGTTTTGGAGAGGATCCCTGGAGATATTGAGGACTTCACCAGACAAGGCTCTGAGCAATCTGAGCTCACCTGGCCCTGCTCTGGGCTGGGTGTGAGCAGATGGTCAAAGCCTTGGTCTTCAGGGAGGTTCACCTTTCACATCACTGCCCTATACACTAGAGCTTATTTGCTAAGGATAGAAAAAAGCAAAGACGTTAGGGATCTAAGCACTGGATTTGAATCTGCTGCAAAAAAAAATCCAACCCAAACAACTCATGTTTTTCATGCAGTCCTTTAAAGTAATCTTTAAATCTTTTGAAGTCATTGGTTTACATAATCATTTACTGTTTCCATCTACAGAGAGGAAAACTAAAGTACTGCTAGAGGTTAAGCAACCACATAGGCCACATTTTTTTTTTTCTTCTTCTTCTTGCACTGCCTGAGGAGAACAGCTTTCATAAGGCAGATGCAGTAGGGATGGGGTTTTTTTCAACTGCTGCAGTGATTTTTCAATTCTGTTGACTAAAATCTGCTGTTCTGAATAGCAAAGCATTCTCTTCTGTGTTCAATCATCTTTAAGGGACTAATAGTTGTAAAGCACCTTCAGTTCATCCAGGGAAGGCCTATAATACCAAGCTGAGTGTGTTTTCAAAGACAGAGAGTGCCCAGAAACCCAGATATCTCATTCTGCTTTAAATAACAATTAGACATTTTTACCAAGTTCTGCTAATTCAGAACAAAATAATTAAAAGTTACACATTAAAGTGCAAGAAACACTTCTGAGATGAAGTTAGTTTTATTAAGCTATCTCAAATACTAAAGTTTATTACAACATAGAGTTTTAACTCCTTTAATTGAATTTCTGGCACTAAAAGCTTGGTAATTTGAATATCTAAATGATCTGTAAGGAAAAACGTGGACTTATGTATATCTTTTAAGTGATAACTATAAATTATTTCACATATCTATGGGGTGGCTTGTGGCACTACCTTAGGACTAGCTTGGGGAAATGCATTTAGTGATTCTGTCATACTTCCATCTCTGCCAACATTTGTTGCAGGGGCACAGGGAATGGGGACATCTTCAGTCCTGATTCACAGTTCTCAAGTTATTCCTGCCTTCTGTCTGATCCTGTAGGAGCTCTTTTCCGCTGTCTGTCCCGTGTAAGAGAATGGTTGTTTTTACCCCAGGAACATAACCCTGGTCAGGGAAACAAAATATTTGCAGTTAGTTGCAAGATTCAGTAAGGGCAGAGGAGCCATTTTAATCCTTAAAATCCTTAAAATAAATTGGAATCACTTTCAAGTCATATAAACACAGACCATGTTCTTGCTATTGGGCATTATCTTTGAATTGTCAATACCTGGACAAAACTCTAAGGATATATTGTCACATATTCTTTTACTAAGTAAACAAAAAAGAGCTTTCTTGCTCTAAGGATTCTTTGCCAAATGTATTATTAGGTATTACATAAATACTGAGATTAACCCCTGTGTACTTTGTTTACCCAGTATTAAAACCCACAACATTGACGCATTGGTGATCATGCTGCAAAGAACTGGAAAGATAAATCTAACAATATTTATTATGCAAGAGCAGTCAACAGTCAAGCTAATAATATCTTTTACAATTAACTTTTGTAAGTGTGAATTGAAAGGAGCTAGAGTAAGATGATGACTTTTTTTCTATGCGGTTTACCATTTGACAAGAACACATTTACAAATTTAATGGTTGCTGAGAAAAAAATATCCAAATAAAAAATTCAGAAGTTCTAAAAGAGCTCAGTCTTTTAAAAGACAGCTTTGCTGGATTAAGGACAGCAGGATTTGGTTCTGAGCTTTTAAATGATGAAACTCATAAACAGTTCTGAAGATGCAAAGTCAAGAAAATAGTAAATAGAGGTCTTTGAAGGATTAACAGTAAAAAAGATTCCACTAATCACTGCTTATGAAGGGGTGACCTTCAACATAAATAGAGCTATTTTGTCAAACCAAAGTCGATTTGATGGAAACAGAACTAACAGAGAATAGAATCACAAATTGTCTGCAATCAAAATGCTTTGTGCAAGGTTATAAAAACATTCAGTGCATCTATCAATGGCAGGGCACTCACATATTTTAAGTCTATGGTGGTGGAGAGTGTGATATAATAGACTCATAGAGTCTAAGGCCAAAAGGACTCTTAGATCATTTATCTGACCAACATCATAGGACATCACATTTCCCCTACATACCACTAAACTGTGCCAAGCAGTTCTTAAGAACTAGACAGTGGCTTTGCTATAAACTCTAGGAAGTGCATATTCTTGCATGGTCTGCAAATCAAAGTTCCACTGCACAGCAGTAGCTTGAGTCTAATGTGTACTGAGGAGGCAAGCTGAGAAGGGCTATTTCCACTCCCCTCTGCACAACAGCCACAACTAGCATGAACGCCAAACAAGAGCTTGAGATATGTGGTTGCTAGTCCTAGAGGGTGGAGAGAGCCAGCCCCTTCCAGCCTCAGTCATGGACCTCACCTTCTCCATAAAAAAGTGACTGTCTTGATCTGGGCCCATCACCCTTTGTCAGTTTTTTTCCTGTCTTTTCTGGTTCTTGGACAGAGAAGATTCTGATCTTGCTCCAGAGAAGATTTTAGAGAGCTCCAGGGTCCAGCTGGCCTGGTGCATTGAGAAAAGTGTGAAGGGAGATAGTGCCATAAGTATGAATTCAGCAGCGTTGGGGACCCTTCTGAGTAGAGATGACTATCCTATAGCTAATCACTGGGCACTGCAACTGCTTTTCCTTATACAGACTGTAGGAGATGCTTGGAGTCTACAGTCTTCATTTTAGCCAGCAGACGATCTGCTTGCATGGTGGTTTTACCCTGGCCACTTCATTTCAGGGTGATTCCTTTAGATTTATTGGGGTTTTTTAATTGTTTTTATTGTTATTGCAAGTGCCCAAATGGTCTAGCACACTATTTAAAGGAAAGATACTTCTTATTAGCTACTTACTTGTAGAGCTGATGAAGCATAACAAACACAAACCCAGTTGAGAACAAAAAAAAAAAAAAAAAAAGAGAGTGCTGAAATGGAAACATAATTATCTTGTCTAGATACATCCAGTTTTTCACTAGGTATATAGACCGCACATCCTGTATATTCTGAGTTGGAAACTGTCAAGCAAATCAATCAATCAGTCAATCAATCATTAATTCAGACTAATTTTCTTCCTTTGCCCACTTCAGAAAAAAAAGGGAAAAAAAAGGAATAATAGGAGATGATCATATAAGCATAAGTCCTCTAAAGTACTGGCCTTACTGAGGTTTGGACTGAAACCCAGGAGTTGGGGAGTTTTACAGATACAAAAGCAATGGGAAGGAAGGACCTGATCACAGTATCCAGGATGTAGGATACAGTTCCCTATGGTGGGCAAAATGCAGAGAAAAAAAAAAAAGAAAGAGAATATGTCTTAGCTGTGGTTTCAATTGGGGAGACCACTTGAAATTATAATATACCAAGGCTTCCACAGGCATTATAACTGAAAAAAAGGAAATAGCGATATTAACAAGCACTGTTTATTCTTCTAATCTGTAGAGGAAAAAGTTAGGAAAATCCATTTGGAATTGGTAATGAATGCATGATCACTGAATGACATACAGAATAAAGCATGTTCAACAAGTGTTCAAGCAATCTGAAGATAAAGTGGATTATAAAACATCAGGACTCAAAATAGAAATGAGATACTATTAGATCTAGGGGTAAGTGAAGAGGAACTAAACATGCCCTGGACTCAGGTAGGATGGTGGAGTTTGTGTAATTTTTATCTTTGGATGTTACAAGAAGTATGACGCTGAGGAGAGAATGAAACTAACACAGCAACAATCCAAAACCTACAGGCTGCCCACTCATTACATGGTGCAAAGTATCAGCTTTTCCACCTACAGGTTACATTAAGAAGTGGTGGTGGCAGGACTGGGAGAAAAACAGAATTTAATAGTTTGGCAAGATTATTTCTTGCCAAAGAAAGAAAAAGAAAAAAAGAGAGAAAAAGAGAGAAGTGGACCAAATAGCTAAGGATCTCTTGGATAAATAAAGGTCTTCTATATCAAGAGCTGAAATATTGTCTTTTTATACAGAGTTTTAAGCAACTCACAGTCAAATGTGACAACATCCTGAATATTGCTGGAATATTTTTACCTTTAAAAGAGCACTTTACAAAACTCCTGTATTCATTTGGAATTTGTTTAGTAACATATTCTTCTATTTATCAGTGTTATCTGTTGTTCTCTCTGAACCATCCAAAGGTACAACCGCCATTTAATTTATTACTTTTTTCCCTCTCCAGGCAACTCCATGCTTATATCATGGTATTGGTTTATTCAGTCCAAACACTACCTATTGATCTAAAATGGATAAAGTTGCAATTCATTCTACTGCTTATGCTCCCTGACAGACTACAGATCAAGCAAATGCACGCTATAGCCAAACTGTGGAGAAAGTGGACATCTTGCAAATGGGAACTTGCAAGGTTTTTCATTTAATTTTCTTTTGACATTTCAAAGGAAATGGGGCAGATCTCTTCAAATGAATGGAAGGGCAGAGAAACCTTGACAAAGAATATTGTGAGGCCTGTGAACAATAAGTGTTACTTTTTATACTCAGCGAGCAAGGAATTTTTATGTCTTAAAAAGAGGGGAGAAAAAGAAAGGAGTAATTAGACTCCTTAGTGGTGAAATACAGGTATATGAATGGTTTGAGAGAACTGTATATCCACAAGGTCAGTTCAACATTCCTGTTAATTTAGATCTGAGATCGTTTCCATTATGCACAACTAATACTGCCTTTCCAGAGACTTCTGAGTTGTAAATAACGTGACAGACTTTCATGTCAGTAATTGGGTGGTATTGAGTTATTGAGAAGTGGGCTGAAGGGGCACAATAATGGTAATGAAAGCTCTTGCACAATACGTGTACTTGAAAGGAGTACAAAGGTATAACTTGTCTAGGATGGCCTATTTCAGTAGTCAGTGAGAAGATTAATATGATGGTGTCAAACAGAGATAATTGATACCAATTTTATATATTTAAGTTTCTATCAAGGAAGTGCAGTGAAATCCATCATCCCATTTGCAGTGACAAGCTGGTGTAATAGCAGCAGAATTTTTAGGTTTAATTCTTTCATAACTTGTGATAAGCTGTTATTCTGAATTATCAAGATTATGAACTGGCAGATTTAAAGATCACACTTGGGGCCCAGTAACACTTTCCATATGAAAAAGATATTAAAAAAGATGGGAAAATATTTTCTAAGAGCTGAGCTGCCAGGGAACACTGGAACTGTATAAAAAGCTTTTCAGATATAAGGCTACCACAATTCTCTTCTTTCTGACAGGTCCCACACAGAAAGTCTGTTCAGATAGTGATCCCAACACCTTTCAAAATGCACCTTCCAAAGCAGTATCAAATGTTTCATCAATACCTGCCGTGCACCCAGAAATCCTCACTGTCACCAATGTATATTAAAGACCCAAAGGTCACTGAGGGCATTCAGCAAGCAAGCACTGTGTAGTGACTTATTGTGTAAATAGTCAGGATAACAGCTTGGTGGTATCAGTTAACAATGAATAAGTGACACAACTGTTCCTCATGTGCACCAGTAATCTCTCTCTTCCATAGAATCATCATAGAATGGTTAGAGTTGGAAGGAACCTTCAAGATCATCCAGTTTCAATGTGGGAGGGACACCTCCCACTAGATGAGGTTGCTCAAAGCCCCATCAAGCCTGACCTTAAACACCTCCAGGGATGGGGCATCCACAGCTTCTCTGGGCAACCTGTTCCAGTGCCTCACCACCCCCACAGTACAGAATCTCTACCTAATATGTAAGCTAAATCTCCCCTCTTCCAATTTAAAACCATTAGCCCTTGTTCTGTCACTACACATCCTGACCAAGAGTCCCTCTCCTGCTCTCCTGTAGGCTCCCTTCAGATATTGGAAGGTTGTAATGAGGTCTTCCCAGAGCCTTCTCTTTTCCAGGCTGAACAGCCCCAGCCCTCTCAGCCTGTCCTCATAGGAGAGGTGCTCCATCCCTCT